>BLKM01000149.1:549220-829197 GCA_013340265.1 Coptotermes formosanus
GGGGGGGGGTAAAGGCAGCCTGTGCGTAAGGCTGACAACCTTGCCACCTAAATGTGCCAACTGTCTAGAAATTCTGGGAGCCTCAACCTCATGGAGCCCTAAGAGTCTGTCCAGGCCTGTACTAGGATAGAAATATAGAATGTGATAAAGGACCTGCACAATCCACGGTGAATTGAAAAGGTAAAGTAAAATTATCCCCATACAGCACGTAGTTAGGGCATACGGGGGAAAAGAGAGATGGCTCCACATATTCTTAACTTTGTTACGAGATTCAAACCAATGGGTTCGTTTCAACCCCTCGCAGCTTTTCTCCCAGTGAACCAGCCTCCAATACCCATTGAATAAAAGGCTGGGTGGGTGGCGGAGCCGGTGTCGACCCAGTGGAAAGGAGAAAATCTTTGTTTTTTTCCGTGACCCCAACACCGATTCGCCGGTCATTCAGTCAGTATCCTAGTTACTGTATTGACGGGGTACGCCGGTATTTGTCAGGAACAATTTGAAGGAAATCGGAAAAACCTCCGAGTCTAAGTTCTGGAACGAAGAATAAACGACACGGTCACGTATTGTGGTGTGAAGCAAACTAACCGAACAGACTTACCAAGGACAGGCACACATGTGACGGCGCTAGAGCGTGTCCCCTATACGATAACGTGTACAAAGGAACAGCCTACATTTCAGGCGCCTCGGGGTAATGCCGTTGGTTCACGTTACAAAGACTCATAGGCTCACCTGATACAAAGGACAGAACTCAACAGCATCCACTCTGAACTAGGGGGGAAAAAAATGTTGGGGAACAATTCTGGCGGGTTCGCTCCCTTTTAATTACGTCGACACCCTCACGGCTAACGAAAAATGTTATTCAGCATCAAACCTTTCATTGTTTGCTTCAACGTTTGTTTGAAACGCTTTGTGCTCCGATAACTATTCGGCAAGTTTCGCTCGAAATGCGCTCAGAAACGCAAATTAGTCTTCGTGTAAAACGCTCATAACTGCTGACGACTTTTAACGAAAACTGGAATGCGCAGACACACTGACGCACGTACCGAATTTCACTGATATCCATTTAGCGGTTCTCAAGACACTGTACGCGGAGGGATGGGCATGCCGAAACTAATCGGCGCATTTTGTAAATTTTTGTTGCGAACGCGCCAGAACTGTTAGTATATTGGCCGAAAAGTAAAAGCTTGGTTTAAAACGAATTGAAATTAATGAAATCCAGACATCGTAGGCCTAGCATTCGTGTAACAAATATATCGAATATCAAATTTCGCTGATATTTGTCAAAAATCGTACCAAATACACGCAGGAGTTCGTTTTCGCCCTTATGTAAAGTTACCCTGGACAGTAAACAAGAATGGAAGTGTTTTGACAAAATGTGATGTTGGTCTAACCACGCCGACTCCAAACGAAAACGGCCCGTTGTTCGGATGCCTTCTTCTAAACGGACAAAATGAAAATAAAGTATGGTTTCTGAAATGTAATTCGTATTTTCGGGACGCACCTGAAAAATCTGCGGCTTATAAAGTATCACGGCTTTCAGTCTAATAACACACGTATGTGTAGATAGACTCGATAGTAGAAAGTGATACCGCACTATTACAAATAACATTCTACACAGTATTATCAGTTACAGCGATATCTGTCAGTGAAACAAAACGTTATCTTACTTAAGGTGCACGTACTAAGGCCATCTTTGCGTAAAATTAAAACGTAAATTAAATCGATTTTATAAAAAAAACAGGTGATGATCAATGCCAATCCCGCCACTGCGGTTCCAGTCGCTCTTCCCTGTAACTAACCCTTTAAAGACGAAGCGTATCTGTTTTATGTAAGGACTCAGTGCGTACCGCGCTGTAAACACTCTCCACTTCGGTCATAAAAACCAATCTCTTAATGTTTTATAAGGCAAAAGTTGCTATTTGTTCTGAGATCCGTACAAAACACATAAACGCAATGTGGGCACCACGTAGAATTTTTTAATGTTAAACCTGGTGGTATGTAAAGTTACCGCTAGGCTTTAAAAGGTTAAATAAACAACACGCCGCGAAGGCATACGGAAGAGCTGTACTGTTTTTAAACCTCGCTAGTGGATGTTCACGCTTCGGCCGCTTAACGCCGGTGAAAGAGCCCCAGGCACGCCCTGGATAGGCTGGTAGGCTCCCAGACCCGGTCTACACGCTTATGATGAGATAAGCAAATCTCGTGCCTATGGGAATCGAAACCGGATTAGACTGTTCAGTCCACAGCCTGGTCACTGTACTGGCTGAGCTATCCTGGCCACGTTCCAGTAGGTGTTACGTATTTGCAATGTGAGATTATATTTGTACTGAGTTACTGAAACGAACTGATGCTAATATGCAGGTGGGAATTTAAATTACTGTCTTCTGGAATTTGACTCAACATAGCTTGGTAGATAGGTACCAGCGTTTCGGAGCAGCCTGCTACTTCCACATTCAGGACTGGCTGTGCAAAAATAATTTCACAGTACCTGCAATAAAGGAACATCACGATCAACGAGATAAGCAAAATAGCCAGGGCTCAGTAAACCCACTCGTCAGCGCTTACGCTTTCCTTTGTTATTTGTCCACAGATGTGGAACTGTAAAAGATACATTGTGTGCATACTCGTTTTGTAATACAGGGGAACGGTATTTTGTATGCGTCTTGCATGATGTGTGAATGACAGTAGGACAGCGCTAAGGAATTAACAGTGGCATGAGGAAGCGCGGTTTCTTTTGTGGGGAGACTGAGAGACTTTATTAACACCTGTGAATGACGAAGAACGCCTCTGATAATACTGTAACTGACGACGCCTTCCCATTTCTGACCCCATGTTGCAGAGCCTGTGATGAATCAAGTTACCAAGCTGAAACCCCCAAGATCCATAACCGCGGCAATAACAGCCTCACCCTACCCGCAGGAATTCGAATTAAATTCACACCTTCACAACACGCTTTAGCTCGAGATCTATTTCTAGGGGTTCTTTGCAAAGTTAAAAAAAGAGAGACAGCCTTATGTAGAGACGACCATCTGTCTGTGACTCAGTATCAGCAACTAACGGCCTGTCCGATTTTAACGAAATTATGTGTACGAATTTTTTACGAAAGTTGTCGAGCAAGTGCAAGTTTCGTAAAAATCAGTTCCGTGATAGACTTTCCTTAAATGTTTACACTAATTTGTACCCGTAATTTCCATGTTTCTTCAACGACTCTGGTGAAATTCGATAAGGAATATCTCCGTGTGAATACATTTAGCCGTTCTGAGTTTTGTGAAAATCGGTGCAATGAAAGCCATGTTTTACTTACAGGCGTGAAAAAAATTGCCTGTCGGTTCTAAATTTTTCCTTCGATGTGGATAAAATTTGATACAGGAGATGACCACAGAAATTTATCGAGTGGCTGTGAGTTTCGTAAATCGGTTCAGTGAAGCCATACTTTCCTTTACGGACGTAAATGAACTGTGATCCGTAATTTCCCCATGTACTATCCGATAAGGGTCAAATTCTGTATAGGAGATGTGCACTTAATACTGCTGAGCACTGGTGCGTTTCGTGGAAATCGGCATAGAGAAGGGCCTACTTTACTTACGGGCATAAATGAAATTACATTTACGCGTGTACCGTGTTACCACATGAAACACTGGAAGCAAAGGGCCTCTTGCTAAAGCCTGTGTCCTGCGTCGAAGAATGCGCCGTGTACAGTCCGTTAGCGTTATCCTCCCATCAGTTTTTACATCTTCCAAGTGCAAATCGTGAATAGCCTCATTATATACACCTCCATGTCCTCCTGCTGTTTACTAACCACAGACGACCTGCGAGAAGTAGCGAAGAACGAACAGGCAATCGGCTTGATCTGACCACCTAAGGGTACAATCAGGTACAATACAGTAACACCACTAGCCTTTGACGGTGTTCAAGTGGCAAGACGGCGCGCTGATACACGGACAACGACGTTGTATTTTGCGTTGCAGGGCAAATACGAGTACTGCCGTGAAGTAAGCGACGCAAACACCTGCAAACTGTCCGCAGTAGGATACTAATTGTGATTACTTCTAATCGTCTGTAACGACAGCTACTGAAAAATTAACACTGCAACAGGCACTATAGGCTGAGTAGCAGAAGTGCTTTGGAAAACGAAAAACAAAATAACAACACACGAAGTATTAGAGAAAGCAAAGGAAGAAACACAGAAGGGACAAAACTGAAGAGATGAAACAGGAATAAATATAAGGAAAGATAAAACAAAGAGGAACTAAACACAACAATCGTGCGTGCCTGCGACTCGGCCTGTAATATCTCAGCTTCCCTTCTCACATCAATGCGACTGTGTGAACCACCCGCTTCAGTGCTTGTCGCTCACAGTGACTGTGGGTCTCATTTGGTTCTCTGAATAAACAGTTAACATTTCCTAACCATCATTAAAATTCTTAACGATAATTAAATATTTTCTTAGAGATACAAAATGCATTTTAATTGCTGTTTAATGACTTTCATCCTCAAACTGACTAATGACGGTATCCCTCGCTCTAATTTCACAATCACTAGCATAACTACACTCACTTCCCTCAAGCGGTAGAATTAATGCAGTTGCAATTTTGGCCACCGCGCGAGTAAACCAAACGCTGCACGCCTCTTTACCCACTCTCAGTAAATGTGGATGTTGTAACAAAAAAGTACAATTACTGGACAAAGGGTCTAGGCTCCTGGCATAACGTCGTTTTGCACCTTCTGCGACTGCTGGGTCTGACCGACTTGAACTAACTCCATCGAACAGCACTAAAGCACAGTGGCTACTATATTTACCACCTCATTCAGCATTCAGAAACTCTGAATTTCTCACATAATACATTTACATGTTTCGTGTGATTCTAAGAGAAATAGCCTTTATTTCCCTGAACACCTTCATTACTGTAATCACAACAGCCACATAATACCTCACCCCACCTCATCTACGTCTGGCTCCAAACGTCGCAGTTGAGTGGGTAAGATATCTGCGTTGTATTCGGGAGTCCCCAACTTCAAATCTCTGTTCACAGAGCGTATATTTTCACTCAGGTTTTTGTCGTTTTACCTACTCCTTACAACAAAGCTACCTTAACTTACCTGACGATAGCTTAGTGCGACCTCATTCATCTCACAGTCTGCCTTGCGACAGGTCTACAGCCTCTTCCAAAGCGAGTTCTCCAAAGAGAGCGACCTAGTGCTTCTTCTTTGAAATTTCAGTGTCTTCTCTTTTACACGACGTCATCCAGGAACTGCTTATGTCTTCTTCTTCGTTTTCTTGTCCAGTCTATCCTTCCTTCAAAAACGTGTTTTCGAAGGCAGCTCCTACGCAAGACCTGTCCAATCCAGTTAACCTTCCTTCGTTTTATTGTGTGTGGAATGATCCTTTCTTCCTTGACTCTATGTAATACTTCTTCATTTCTCACACGATCGCTCCCACTGATCTTCCCATTCCTTCTCCGGCACATTTCAAAACTTTGAAGGTACTTTTGATCTACTTCCCAAGTATCCAAGTGTCAGCAACATAAAAAGCTACGCTCTAAATGTAGCACTTCATTAGTTTCTTCCTTAAATCTAAGTTCAATTTGCTTCTGAAAAGTCTTCTTCTTGTTGAATGCCGCTATTACCACGGCAATCCTGGATTTAATTTCACACATACGTCTTGCATCAGTTGTTATCAGGCCACCCGGACAGTTTAAATATTCCACATTCTCCGGTTGTTTTTGAACTATCATAATGTGTAACGGAAATGGCTGTCTTTGAGGTTCTCATTACCTTACTTTTTCCGATTCAGTTTCACGCCGCAGCGTCTTCTACCTTCAACCAGTCTATTAATCATGTCCCTTGGTACATGGTAGTTTCTTACCGCAAAGATGAAGGCAGGATATTCCTCCAAAAGCTTGCTACCTCCTACCAAACTACACGGTGTCACATTCCAGACGACCATAATCTTCAAACAATAAATACAATATGTCTGGATAACCCAAAGGGTTTCTACCTTGATTGAAATAAACTTCAAGCAGAAGCATGGCCTACATACGCTACGCCTGACCGTACTGGGCTCCTGACACACACACCGACACACTGGCGCTTCTACCCATAAACACCAACAAAAGTACAACGCGCTGAAGTAACGTGACGGGAAATTTATGAGTAGATCTAATTACGATTGACTACCACCTACACGAAGGTTTTCCCTCTAATAAATATCCACGGTGTTTAGTCCAGAACACGTCAGTGCATGTGCATACATATTCTTGTACCTTTACCTACAGTAATATAAACGCCTGAATACTAAAGTTTAGAACGTTCCGCAACACATCCGTGGCGAAGAAGTTGCGGCATCGTCACGGCGAACTGTACGACACAAACCAATTGAAATGTAAGGAGTTAAAGGCGAATAATTCACTCATCCATGTCGCCAGCGCACGCATGCATGCATACACACACAAGATCAGATATTGGCGGGTTCCCCATCAATGCTCAGTGGGATATGTAATCAAACAAGCACCAACACTGAAGCTTTATGTCCTCTGGACTGTGACACTGTATCATTGGGCGTGAAATTCCCGACGTTTCGAAAGTTCGCAGTGCCTTCATCTCCAGAATCAAACAGGCCGCGAAGAACTTGAACTGAACTCTCTGTTCTTACGGAATATTGCGCCACATGACTGGGCGATCGCTGCCCGATGTTTCGGGACAGCATGACGGTTCCAGTTTAAGCGTCGAATGTCCACCACGCACTATCGGAACGTCGGGCACCAGCCACCCAGTGATACGGCGCCGTATCCCAGAAAAATGTAAAGCTCAACTGCAGTGGTACGAAAGCTTAAAGGACATAACTTGAACTGCTTTCCCGTGAACAAGAAGGCACTACAGCCCTACTAAACGTCGCAACTACTCGCTGTGAGAACCTCAAATCTCAAAAGCACTAGAGCATTTTCTCCAAACATTAAAACTGCACTTTGGAACGGTCCACACGCTGTTGATAAGTGGCATTCCATACATGAACATACGAACTCCATTAGCTGCCTGCAGTTGTATCATGCCACGCATACAGTAATCGATACAATATTTTTCACCATCGACTCCACCACTTCCTACGATGATAATGACAAGAAAAGCATTTCATGACCGCCGGCTACACGTTTCGGTAACAAACCATCATCAGGACTGTTGCTTTATCGTTATTAATGGCGTGTGTATGAACTGATTCTTTATTAAGCACTTTCGAATAATTCAGAAAAGGGACTATTAGCTTCGTCATATCTGTCTGTCCGTCCGTTCGTCCGCATGAACAACTCGGCTCCAGTGGATGGTTTTCATGAAATTTGATATTTGAGTATTTTTCAAAAACCTGTCGAGAGAACTCAACTTCGTTCAAATCTGACAAGAATAACGACCAGGCTACTTTGCATGAAGGCCTAAGTACATTTATGACAACATCTCGCTCAATTCTTCTTAGAATGAGAAACGTTTCAGACATGAGTTGTAGAGAAAATCAAAACACAACATTTTATGTTCAATGACATTTTTCCCCGTAAGTCGCGTCGTTTATGAGATACGGTGGAAAAATACTGTAGAACCGGACAGGCCACAGATGAAATATAATACGGTGCATGCGCTTTGCATGCTGGATAACTAAGGCTACAGACACACACTCGTAATACGTAATACTTATTGCTTTGCCACAGTAAAAATGGTTACGCGAACGCGCCTCAACTTTACGTTCATATGTACACTGCCTGTCTTCTTCACTCATACAATGTACACTAGACTTCAAAGGGATGAAGTCTGAAATACTTCTCTGAGATACTGCAGCCAGAAATTGATCTAAATTATATTAAAATATTCAGTCTCTACGTCACAAAAAAAAAAAGCTGCGTCTCCAATACAAGTATCAATAGACCGATATTGCTCAGGGAAACAAACACTGTTTATTATCCGAAGTCATGCGCAAAACACGTAAGTACAACGTGTGGACATAATGCAGACTTTTGTAATGTCACTGCGGGTGGTACTCCTACATACAGTTACCAGTGAACTGTAAGGGGCCGGAATACTGACTGATTAGCTGAATGGCTTAGAGTGGGACCTTCCCGACATAAGCTTAACATCAGGAACACACACGAGGAACTATACACTGTAGACATTTTGTTAATAGGACAGCGCCTTCTATTTTCTAAATAATGATAAGGGTTACACGAATGCTATTTTTACTATTACAAGGATCAGGAGAAGTTACAAGTGCATGTTAATGATCAGTACAACGTCCTTAGCAATTAAGGCTGAAGGAAAGAAAAGAAAACATGAAATATCTGCATGAAGCGGCGCAGAACTTAAAATGTGTGAGGACGGATAATACGAGTACTTAGGTGATCTCAAGAACAGAGGCAATCAGAAGTGAAGTACAGAGAACTGGTTCAGCAGAGGCTCCGCTGTTGGGCTGCTGTTGTGACAGTATGAACCTCCGGAGCCCACAACATGGAACCTAACTGACCAGATGCCAGAGAGACGCAATTACTCAAACAAGGACGAGCACCAAAGATGATTGTACAGGGGATGGTGGAGGGTTAAGAGAGGCATGGCACCAGTTTGCTGTCTAGTTAGGCTATATGCAATTATAAATGTAGTGAGATTTGAATTCCTCACGGCGGTAACTACGAATATTAGTCTGCTGCCTCATGGAGTGTCACATCGTGCAGTCTGGTACAGAGGAACGTGCTGCCTCCATATTAAGGACAGAATTGGACGGAGGTAATCACAGGCGCACCGAAGGGGGGCTGTTGGGCTGCAGACCCCCCCACAAACCCCCCAAAATCGGAATTTAAAAACCGCGGGTTTTGTAGCTATTATGATATCAAACGTTTTACGTGATTTACCCTTCAGACGAAATCAGCTACTGAAATCAGCTTATGACCCGTACATTAGAAATGTGAAAATAAATTAATAAAATTAAAACAAAAACAAGAAGATACGACACTGGGAGTCATGGAACATGTAGTTATATTCGTATGTATATAAATACAGTCGCAGACATTGTATGTTATACTTATGACACGATTTTTATAACATCATTTTTAAAATCAAACAAATTATACATGCCCTCAGGGTCACCCCCCCCCCAATGAAAAATGCTGGGCGTGCACCTGGAGATAATCATCTTAAGTTACAAATGTCACTGATATCATGTAGGAGGTAGCAGACGCTTATACGCTTTTGCGATGGCACACAGTTAATAGTACGCGCAGGAACTCGTAGCACAGCGTGTACAGGCACAGATGCGTTGGGCTAGCAGAAAGGAGCCACTGGAGCAGAGCGGAACTGACAGGAGGCAGAGCGAACCGCGGAAAATACAAGCTAATATCCGCCCCCCCCCCCCCTTCAGCAGCGTATACGGTCCAGTCCGCTTTGTGGTTTCATTTCGTTTCTCTGAAAAAAGATGCTGAGTAGAATATTTGGAATTAAGGGACAGGAGCTAACAGGTGGCTGCAGAAAGCTGTATAAAGCGCAGCTTCATGATCTGAACTTCTGGCCAGACATTACTGGGGTGATCACACGAACGACGAGACGGCACTGGCATGTTGCAGCCAGGGGCGAGATGACAAATGCATAGAGTCTCGGCTCTGGAAGGGTGCGGAAAATTTCTCCCCACCGGAATTTTATTCCCGGGCCGCCCAGCCCGTAGCTAGTCGCTACACCGATTGTGCTATACCAGTCCACTCATTCCCGAAGTACCAATGTTATTTTAATGCCTTCGATAAGAAACTACTACTATCTATTACGGGTTTCAGCAGTATACGAATTCAGGTTTCCTCTGAAAAATCGTGAATTGCTATCGTACTGGGAAACAATATCCACAAAAACTAAGCAATGCACTGCATAGACATGGACATAAAGCCCCACTGTATTCCGAATTTCAACACTAGAAAATATTTCAGTTTCATGCTTTAGCTGTTTTACCCTTCATGAAAGAGAAACTAGTACGGTTTGCACAGGAGGCGGGATGCAGCCCACAGTCGGCCTGGACATGGTCACGAGAAAAATCGTTCTCTCAGCTGGGAGTAAAATCATGAGCCCGTCTGGACATGGTAAAGAAAAAAAAATTCCTTGTCATCTCCTGGAATCGAACCCCAGTTTCTCAGTTATCCAGCTTGTAGTCTATAGTTCAAATTAGTAGCATACAAAGATAATACACATGTAAAGGCTACAATAAAACTTCACGTGCAAGGCTAAACTGGAGATCAGTTTGATATGCAACCACATACGCGCGCGCGCAAAACACACAGACACGCACGTACATCTTGAACGAGAGAGACAAGCACAATGCAAAAGTATCAGCAGCCTTACCTTCATTAGCAGTTTCCACGTCAACAACTTTTGAAGCAACACTCACATGACTAGCATCATCTATGCTCACGTTGGTGACCTGCTGCTTTGTAACACTCACAACACAGGCCATGTTTTCAACACGAGAGATAGCATTAGGGCCATCCGCTTTATTTTCTGGTTTGTCCGTGACTTCTGCGGTGTTTTCTATAGAAGCACAAACAACAGACTCTGGATCACCCACAACCTCGTCTTCCTTAGCGCACACCACACTATCAACATGCTGATTCACAACACTCTCATTTATGACGCTATGTAAGCAAGTAGCAGCAACACTTTTTGCACTAGTCACAACTTGGTCAGTAGTTTCTACACAATCGGCAGCAACTTCCTTTGGTCCATCCAAAATTTGGTCATCATTTCTCTTATCTGCAACTACAACACTCTTTGGACTGTCTCCAGCTCGACAGAAATGTCCTGCAGTCGTAACAGAATTATCTGGGTCATCTACAACCTGCTCGGCATTCGCTACATTCTGCGAATCGTCCAGAATGTCGTCAATGTCTTCTTTAGAGGTTGTATCAACTTTCTTACGTCTGTCAATAACTGAATCGGTGTTTCCTACGCAGCTACTAAAACCACTCTTTTGACCGGTCACATGTGGTTTGCAGTTATTTACACATGCATTGGTACTATTCCGACTTCCAACCAAAGAGTCCACATTTTCTGCACAGTCGGTAGTAACACTTTTATGACCGTCCGTAACAGTGTCAACGCAACTAGGGTTCGAGCTGTGGTTCATGCTGTCCCCGCAGTCAGTAGCATTTTGTAGTCCGTCTATAACTTGGTCAGTGCGGCTAGCACTTGGGCTGCGGTTCACATCTTCCTCGCGTTTAGCAGGGGCGTCCTGCTGGATCTTGGGGCTGTCCTGCTGGATCTTGGCGCCAGCCACATCCTGTTTCTGCTGCTGGGAGCAAGTGGCTGTAGCCGTCTCCTCGGAAGGCGCCATGACGCTTCACCTGTCAACAAAACACCTTCGTTCAGACAGAAGAATTCTGCTTCTACAGTAGTTGCCTTGACTCACACTAATATGAAAACCTGCCACGGTTGCAAGGCGTAAATACATTGAGCTTCCTCGCAGTGTGGGACATAATTACATGCACAGCCTTTGTTACTTGCTGAAAGTACACAAAATGACGAATACAGTGGCATGTCGTATTAGTCTGCGGGTTCACATGTTTCACATCAATTTTTACTCAACGAATTTGGATTAAACTTGAACACTGACAGTAAATATGATCACATTAGGACCATTAAATGAAGGACGAGATGGGTGGAAACTACGGCACGCACAGGGGACAGGAGAAAGAGATGTAGGGTTTGGATTGCAAACCTGAAGGAAAATGACAGCCTGGAAGACTTAGGCGTAGATGGGAGAATAATATTACAGTGAATCTGAAGGATATGCGGTGGAGTGTGGACTGGATGAATCTGGCATAGAACAGATACAACTATAGGGCTTTCGCCAGCAGGGTGATGAGACTTTCAGTTCCATAAAACAAAGAGGATCCGATTTGCCACTAACTTCTCGAAAAACGCTTTGCTACATGGCGTTGCTTATTTGGGCCTACGACGGACCGCTTAAGGCTATTGCATTCTATGTGGCCGCATGAGGCCCCCCACAGCTCGGGGGAAGGGGGCTCCGAGAAAGGCTGATGGTATTTCAGATTATGTGCTAAACATATTTTGTATGTAAATTCCTATACCGGTGTATCGACATTGCCAGTTCACACACACAAGTAGCCATACAACACAAAACATTTAACAACACACAACCAAACACAACTGAGCTTTGCTGCAACCAATCTGTATCTGCAATAAATGAAAACTGAGGCAAAAAAAATAGCCAATATACGTATAACGTCACAATGAGGCGCATTCGCGTAACCACTGTTGTCGTCGAAAAGCAATATGTATTCGATATTCTGAATGTGTGACTGTAGCCGTAGCCATCGAGCATGCAAAGCGCATGCGCCACATTACCTGTGGCCTGTCTTGCTCTACTATACTGTTTCACGTTATCTCACAAACGGCAAGATTTTCGAAAAAAATAAGTTACTTGAATTAAAATGTGTTTTGACTTTCTCTACAACTTCTGTCCGAAAAATTTCTCATTCTAAGAAGAATGTAGCGAGATATCACAGATACACATAGGTCTTCATGTAAATTACCCGTTACTCTTGTCAGGTTTTAATGAAACTTGAATTTTCGAAAAATATTCAAATATCATATTTCATGAAAATCCGTGCAGTGAGAGTCGAGTTGTTCCATGTGGACGGGTGAACAGACAGACAGACAGACAGACAAACATGACAAAGCTAATGGTCACTTCTCGCAATTTGCGAACGCGCCTAATAAAGACTAATCCTTTCCACCTTTTGAGTAAGAAATCTATAACGAGTGTTTATCACGCAAAAAGCGTTATGCGATTTGAGCTTCGCGCAGCGATAATGCAGTCAAATCTTCCGCAAGGACGCCGTGTCGACTGGTAGATTGCTACTATTTACCAATCAACATGGCGTCATAGCCCAGAAAACTTAAAATCTTCAGAATAACTACTGTACAGACCTCAGTCCTTGATTTATTTATTTATTTATTTATTTAACAACTCAGGAGCTCGAGTATTGTAGTCGGTACAACTACACTACGGGGTGGAAGATCCGGGTGTCGAATCCCGGTAGGAGACCAAGATTTTTCTCTTCTCCAAAACGTTCACTCCGGCTCTGGTATCCACCCAGCTTCCTATTCAATGGGTACCGGGGCTCTTTCCCTGCAGTAAAGTGGCGGAGGCGTGAAGTCGACCACTCATCTCCATCCTGTGCCAAGGTTATGAATGACTGGAGCTATACCCTCACTCCCCTATATGCCTTCATGACGTGGGTACGGAAGAATTTACCTTTTTTCTACAGACGCTGTCAATAGCTCACAGTATAACGTCAATACGTAGGACAATCGGTGAAGAACGGGCTGAATATGATGTGAAAGGAATCGGTCGTAACCTAATTTGAGGTACAATTCCGGAAATTGATTCGAGAGACTGAGGAAAGTGGCGAAGAACATCAACGAAGGATAGTCGGCTTCCGGATCGGGATTTGAACCTGTATCTTCCCGAACATGCAAGAGCGCGCTGTCTAGTCAGTCCGTTTCATGTGATACGTATGGGTGAGTGAAATATAAATAGACACTTAAACACGTACACGAGGATCAGCAAAACAACTAACAAACAGTCTGCTAGCACGTGATGAACGATCACGACTGACGACTGAAAATATCTTCCAATTGATCCGCGATTTTTCCCTCCCGCCATATTTCGTAATGCAAGGGACAGCACTTACATGTCTTGCAGGTTACAATGTCGGTGCCGACTAATTACACCAGCAACGGTAGGCCCAGCAGCATTCTGTCTGCTGACGTCAGACAGCATAGAGGCCAACTGACCCTCGACCATGACCGTCACTCTAACGTCACATCCAAACTCTATCCACACTTATATCTAGTTTCTGAACTCCACATCTGTGTCAAAGTTGGTTAACATACGTATGAAGCATTTATTCTTTCGCCTAAAGCATAACGCTTCATTCTTTTTGTACACATGACGGGACTTACATTACGAAATGCGGTACTGAATTATCCCAAAATACATGACTAATGTCGCCCTCTCAACTGACGCTGTTTTCATCAGGATAAATTCCTACTGTTTTTTATATTGGGCTAAAGTCCTACTTTGTTTTTTATATTGGGCTAAAGCTGGGGCGATAATGATTATCAGGATATATAATGTCTCTTTCATAATCACCACGAACCATAAATTGGACACATAACTGGAGAATAAATACAACAGACACTTTAAGTTTCCTTTTTTGGAATTCGATTTAAGTTTGTTTCATTCCTAGTGCTGCATAAGTAACACATTTCTTGACCGGAGTTTCAACTTTCTATAGCATATTTTAACCGTCGTGAATTAATACAGCGCGCGCAGGCAAACCACTTGTCTTAATATTGAAAAAAAGCCTTAAAATTTTCCAAACGCAACGTATTTATTTTTTATATTATTCATCTCCGTGATTTGATACTAATTTTTGTAATTAAAACCAACTAAAAGCACAATTATATTACATAAACTATTAGTCTGCTTTATTTTACATCTCCGACATTTTTCGATTAACTACCAGCTTCAGGGAGGCTTACATCAATTCGTTACAGTTTTATGTAATGAACCAATGTAAGCCTCCCTGAAGATGGAAGTTAATCGAAACATGTCGGAGGTATAAAATAAAACACACTAGTAGTTTAAGTAGGCCCAATATAATTGTGTTTTTAGTTGGTTTTCATCACAAAAAGCAACGTATTCATGTTTTTCATATAGGCCTATTTCTGACAATAAACATCTACTGTTTCCCTGCCCAGCACTGGAAGTTTACTCTGTAATTCAGACCAAGTGTTAAATGTCAGGTAATGGCTGGAGTTTTAAATATTACTCAGATGAATATCTGGGTTCAAAGAATTCGTATGATCTTCCTTCACAACTACATCATGTTTGCAGTTCTCACTAGTAGGCCTACATACCTTGATTTCAGACTTCCCCCGCGATGTTGATGAGATCTGCACTCTTCTGGCACGTTACGCGGCGTCGTGTGGTAATTGTTTATTACACGACGCCGCGTAATATCCCAGAAGAGCGCAGATCTCACCAGTAGGCAATTACCAACGTTTCGCAGTAACCTGCTGCCTCCATATTCAGAACAAAACGTCTTCTAACCTAAAGCTACAGGCAGCAGGTTCTTCCCAGACGCTGCAAATCATCTACCAAATTACACGGAGTTGCTTCTAGAAGAGCGCATACTAAGTGTAATCGTTTAATGCAATATATAATTACATAATAATTCTGGATTAAACATACAAATAATCTTTATGGTTTCAATCTTCGAAAAAGTATGACGTACAGTTCAAACCATGGCAAATATCCACTTTAAAGGGCTACAAATAACTAATAAAATTCAACGTGAGCGCCACAAGTGCTTCAAACAACTGGTATTTAGCCTCCGGTCACACTTCTTGGAGAATATTGTCAGTTTTTGCCAGATCTGTCTCAAATTCTTAGGGTCATCGGCAATTGGCGGACACGGAAATGGTCATCAACAAAAACCTACAAGAAAAAAATCCCATGTGTGTGAATTTTGGTGATTTCTATGTTCATTCCCAATGGGCTTGCATACGCAATCCACTGATCAGGAGGAAGTTCCCCCAGCTGCCTGACTTCGCATGGAAGTGTTATGGGGGACAAGAAGGGCAGAGTTTGTTTAATAAGAACCTAATACACAGAAAAGCTTTCCTAGTGCGCCTGCCATTTTGGGATATTGGTGAACGTAGCTCTACCTAGCGGCCAGAATGCGCACCAACTACAAACTAAGCCCCACGCTGAAATTTTTGAAGTTGATCTTTCCAACCGGTACACGTTTTTAACTATGACTTAAAAAATGGTCCGAGAATAGAATTGCAACGATCACTTACACACTCTCTGTATTAATGTTGAACATAAGCCAAAGAAAGCAAAGAAAGATGCTCGGGTCTAACTAGGCTTGAAACACGACAGCCTCACCCGCACTACCAGGACTCAGCTTATGCGGCCTAGTTCGTTCACTACTCCATGAGGCTGTGGGTTGCACCCTCTTTGCTGATTTTTGAGGATATTTTGAAACCTACCTCCGGACGTCCCAACTAAGTGCCAACAATCGTTCAGCTTTCCTGATAATGCGTTGTGTAGTGCATAAACACACAGAGGGAAGGTCGAGTGCTGTCTGTCCGTCCGTCCTCATTTTCTAGCTGGAGAAATGCCGCAAGGATTTTGAATAAATATGGCATATGTCCTTACAAAGACATGTAGGGCGATTTAGATAAAGATCGGCATTACAGTACAGACCCGTTCTGATAAGGGAATACACCCCACATTAGCATAACATCGCGTCTGTTCGGGGTGGAAAAAGAAGTCTGAAATGAGAGTTGTCTAACAAAATAGTATCTGCCGTGCAGATATTCACAAAATTTGACATCAGAAGTGAAACAACACGTTGTCAAGAAGGCACGTGGAAACTCCGCATACTCTGGCACGGAATACATTTTTCCCTCTTCCTTCACACGGTAAGATAGGGTTATGGTTTTATAGGATAACCGATTCGTTGTGATTACACACTACGCCGCGAAGACGTATAGGGGTGTGGAAGCACAGCTCCACGCATCCTAAGTTCGGTACTAGAACGGAGCGGCTAGCTTCACTCCCCGGTCGTATTACCTGAGGAACTCGCTGGCTAGGAGGCTGCGTGTGTTGCAAGAGGGAGTATGGACGCGATTAACCTTTTAAAGCCTAGCGGTAACTTTACGTACCACCAGGTTTTAACATTAAAAAATTCTACGTGGTGCCCACATTGCGTTTATGTGTTTTGTACGGATCTCAGAACAAACAGCAACTTTTGCCTTACAAAACATCAAGAGATTGGTTTTTATAACCGAAGTGGAGAGTGTTTACAGCGCGGTACGCACTGAGTCCTTATATAAAACAGATACGCTTCGTGTTTAAAGGGTTAAGCAGGGAAAACATCTCTGTGCTGGAAGGAATCAAACTCCCATTACCTATTGGCCCAGACCTATTCACTACACCAACAGAGACACTTCGGTTTTTTTCCGAATGCTACAGTGTGGACGAATTTACGTATTACACTCGTACGTCACAAAAAAAACTTCGTCAAACAAACACCCTGTCGTGATCCCAAGCGAGCGGTGTTGACCAGTAAACTCTCTTTCCACAGCGGGAACTGACGCTAAGTAACAGTGGATAGGGGTTGAAAGGAAACCTCGGAGAAAACTTAATTACGACAAAAAAAACCTTCAGAACACACGTGACACCGGAGACGACAGGAAGAGAGTACATGTATGTAGAGGGCAGGGTTAGCATTGGCACTCTCATCCGGGCCGGAGGAAGCAGCACCGAGCCGTGTGCTGGGTAGAAAATACACAAACAAATGAGTTCGCCTGCTTGTCCGTCTGGAGGGGGGGGACACACACACACCCCCCAGTCGCGTTACTGCTGACTCAGCCAGCAGGTCAGTCTGGGTGAGGAGTCACTCCTCTTGCGGCTTATAAACACGTATTAGTCCATTTGCGACGATACTGTTGTATTGGTTCGCCCTCCCTGACGACAGAATGAGTCTGTCCATCGTAACCTTTGTCTGTAGTACGTACGTACATACATACATACATACATACATACATACATACGTACATACATACATACATACATACATACGTACTACGTACGTACATACATACATACATACATACCTTTTTTCAAATGATACGTATATATTATATATACACACACACACACACGCAGTAATTTCAGGTATTGAACAGCGTAAAATACATACTCGCCCATGGCCTCTGTCAGACTAGGCTTTGTACAGCGTATCAGGCCGTAGGCTTATCTCACTGAGCAATGCTAGTACGCATGGCCGGTGCGAGACACGTGGGCGCAACTGGTGGGCTAATAATTTAGCATCCCTTCAACCAATGGTCTTTAAACTTTCTCGGCCTAGGACGGGGCTGCCAAACTCTTTGGAGGCGCGTGCCCAAATTTCGGAAATTTTTCTAAGAAATTCTTTCGAATGAGGAAACCTGAGTTTACTAGCATCACATTTCCGATTATTCCAATGATGTAGTGATGTCTCAGCTACCCTTAAAAGTTGGTGTCCCGGGCAGCTCCCCGGCGGCGGCCCCCCCCCCCCCCCTGTCCTACCCTGCTAATACAGCAGCCAAGGCTATACGCCTAAACTTGTTATATCAGCAACTGACAGCTTAGCTAAATGACAAAATTACACAATACATATACATACATACACACAACGGCAGCTCAGTCGAATGGCCATAGGCATCCCCACCGCAAAGTACGGGCCTCTATTTTTAATTTCCACGTTGGGCTTCATCTTGTCCAATGTTGACAACATTTTTATTCTCGTGATTTTGTATGAATTTCTGTTTGCTGTCTCTACAACTTCGGATGAAATCGTACACGTTGGGAACTTTAGAAGTCACAGGCAGATCGCGGATCGGGGTATGCGTTGGAAAGTTACCAATCGTACAGCGAACCTTGTTTTTCAGACTGCAATTTCAAAAGATGGGTGACTGCTGCAAATTTCCCAGGCGGTCAGGCATGCCATTAAAGTGAATTAAAAATCTTGGCTTTACAGTTAAACAATATGCAAAGCCACATATATTTATTTTCGCATTTACCTAGTAAACCACCCAAGTACTCGAACAGTGATATAAATTATTTATATGACTGGTAAAATATCTCAGCTCCTGCAGAACACCCCCCCCCCCACACACACACGCACACAATAATTTTGCGGAAGGCAGTGAATGGCAGGATCAAACCCGATGGAAGAGAAAAAAGAAGAGGAAGGTGGAGAAAAGAAAAAAAAAAGTTAGAAAGTGAAGACAAGGAGCAAGAATATCAAAACAAGAGAATCTTAAAAATAAAGAGGCGAACGGAGACGAGGTGTAGGACAGGCAGAAGGGAATGGAGGAGGATTAAGACAAGACGAGGAAGATAAGAGAAAACGTAGAAAATATGCATCCTTTCAGACAATGAACGAAAAATAATTTTACGGGAGGAACGGAAGGAGGAAGAGAACAAAAACAAAAGGAAGCTGCGCGCTCAGGTTCCGTCTTGAGTATGAAGCACCAGTTCCCTCCGAGACATCCGTACCTTTCTACAAGACTAACCAGCATTTATTACACCCGCAATGTTCACATGTATTTACCGCCGTGAGAAACTAAGATTTTATAATTTACGAACATTTTAATCGGAAGGGACGCTCTCATATTCTACACAAAGCTACACTTCAGGAATTCACCTGAAGGAAATCCACGAAGACCCTGTTCTGGGGTAAGTCCCATGTGTGTATTACCGTCGTGAACAGCACGCATACTCGTGACGTACACATATCACTCCGGCAGCGCAAATCCGCCATTCCGGTGTAACGCCAGCGTTTGCCTCGCCGTATGATTCGGTGCCATCATCTTGCTGCGTATTACGCAATGCTCAAACACCAATCCCTCACATTCCCACACTCGCCTGGCGGTCATGCACAGAAACTGAAGCGGTATTTCCCGTTCCTGCCTATCCTATCAGACATCCTTGTGCCTAGCGTTTCATTCAACGTCCGGGTAAGATACAAAGTAAAGAGCTACCACTGTTATAGTTTCTGGAATGTGATTAAATCTACGTATGTCTTATTAAAACAACGAGTATATGATTTAACGCCAGGAAATGTATACAAATATGTCTTTGGGCGAGGTTCTTATGGAATTCGTGTGAATCAGCGACCCAACTTCCGATCAAATTTGAGGTAACAAGAATAAACTTCCCTCAATAAAAAAAGTTTCGCTAATGGCTGGAAAACCAGTGTTCAGTTCCCGTCAGTAGCAGAGCCAGCACCGCGTCCACATTCTCTTAAAGCCCATTCATTCTCTTATCCGACAGAAAACAAAATATATTCCCATGAAAGTAGGCTACATTATGCCAAGCGCGGCCACTCACTCCATCTAATTCCACAGACAATAAAAATCCCGATTGCAGAGCCCACTCAGTTATGCTTGTCACTGAAAGATTCCTGTTCTTCTGGGAACTGAGGTGCTAGTGACGGTGACTATGACGCTGTCTTCAAGGTCGTGACGCCGTTTCGTTTGGTAAACGTCTGCAGGGTATAATATGGAGACAGTGGTTTCCTCGAAACATAAACACCAATCTACAGAACTATATAGAGCGTCACAACCAATGAGACATTAATTTACATTTCAGTTATTAACACCGGGAGACGAGCGTCTTCTCTTTTCCACAGCGCAAAGACTCGCTCTAAGGCCTACATACATACGCGTACGTGGGGCTTTTACACAGGCAAAAAAGCGGCCGGGACGTTGAAGTGAACAGTGACAGCCATCTACCGCCCAGATAAATAATGCGAGCGCCATACCTTCACTCTGTACCAAGTCACTACGGCATCAAAAACGAGTCAGGCTTCCCAGAAATCAGGAAGAGCCAGTGCACCTCTAGGTCTGGTAACTGCGCTGTTTACACACCCCTGTAGTTTATCGGCGGCAGCCAAATAGATTAACTACTCATATCAACACGATAGAATTTCACTGCTTGTTCCACGATAAGGGGATTCGGTATCTCTGTGTTGTAATTACGAATGTCCGCCTGCGCCTGTCAGGGATGCAGGATGGCACAGCGACATTCATAATGAGTTTACTGACGCTTTAAACCAAACCACTGCCGCGGGCTTCAGCCCACTGCCTACTTTGGTGCAACGCTGTGTAGCTTGGTAGGCACAGTGAAACCTACGCTGGCCACCGTCGGTTTCATTCAAAGACGTACAGATTATACCGGTGGCAAACTTACGGAAACCACTTCGAACTATGAAAATTGAACGGTGCATTATCACTTGTGCAAATGCAAGTCTGCAGTTCAGAGTGCAGAGACAGGTGGTCGAATTGGAAAACAGGTATATAAACTGGTCAATGAATAGGAACTTGAAAGGTAGATCTGCTAATGAATGAGGATTTCGCCCCATGTACAGTATGACAAAAATTACAAAACAGTTTCGTTTGCCAGCATAGGAAAATGAACATATACATACAACATAGCACTGAATGTGAAACTGCGAACAAGATTCAAGACACGCAGGTGACCAAGTGATGGGGTAACAACTATGTATAATATCACAGGAATTTACCCGTTCCGTACAAGTGTGGCCAACTTGTGACAAGTGCCCAATACACAAGGGTGGCCACTTTCACAGATTTTACTAGACATAGCGACGTTTCGGGGAAGTCAGCAGCCTGAACTGGATAATTGCTACGTTTTACGGAATCTGTTCAAACTCTCCTATCCTAAAGCTGTAGGAAGTAGATCCCTTCCTAAGGGCGGTGCCCATCTATACGGCATCATAGCCCACACTACATATACTAAGTGCGACGACTTCGTGTGTATGGGTAGGCACGGCGTCGTTCGCGTGCCGAATAAAGTCATCACGTCAAGGTGAGGGTATAAAAAGGGGCCTACATTATAAATTCACTACTCGCTTGGCAAAATGTTTATAATCACACACTAATAACGCGGCTTGTCAAGAGATTACTCCACGTAGTGGTAACCTGTTACATATATTGTCGAAGGTCATGTATTCAAAGCAGTAAATTAAACCTGCTGATAACTTCGTCATCTTATAACGACTTGATTAAACAGCAGCCTCTGACATAACTGCTATTTAGTTTTGCGTTATGAACAAAAGAATACAGACTAACAGCACGTGACAAGAGCACAGGATAATATGTGAATCTGTGAGAGAAAGTGACAATTACAGGCGGACAGAAAGAGTTTCATATCACTAATGTGTAGTCTTTACCAGATTTTATTCGTGTGATCAAATCGAGGAGGATGAGACAGGACATGTAGCATGGATTGGAACACATGAAAGGAAAAGAACAGTTGGCACACTTAGGGTACGTGTAGATGAAAACAAAATATCAGAAGAAAAGACGAGGAAGTGGGCTGGATTGATCTGTCTCATGAATGGGTGCAGCTGCGACGTCTTACGATCACGGCAATGAATCTCCGTGTCCCATTAAACACGAGAATTTCCTTCTTAATTGAGTAATTTAACTTCTCAAGAGCTCTGCTCAACAACATCGGTCGTTTACTTCCAAAACCGTTGCTAAAACCGCACTACAGCCTACACACTTCCTGACTTCTCCTGTCAAACGAAGAGCAGTCATAAGTGCGTGTTCCTTTGATGGCCTAGCAAAGTGACAAATCAAGTCTCAAAAATTAATATTAACATCCAATCCGTTTCTTCACTTTCAAAATACGTTTCAGTCTACGTAAGTAAGGACAAGGGAACAGAGTACGTTCTGTACAAAGAGTACGTTTATTCTTCTCCATCTGCATCAAGAATGTGCTGCAGCGAACTAAAACATCTGAGGTTGGACCGCAAAATTTTAGAAACAGAAAGGTACAATATTATAAAAATACCACGACATGGTAGATAAAATAATCTTATAACAGATCCAAATCGAACATAAAAAATGAATTAGACTATCCAATGGGGTTCTATTCTCTCACTTCTAGTCCGACTTTCTAGAAACTTGGTATTTTTGGTGGGCTTAGCTTCTTAATGTCGGGTTTAAAAGTATGCCAAAATACCACTCTAATTACTGATGCCTGATATGTATCTCCTAATCGTGGTCCTTCGAAGCTCTATTTTCTTTTCGTGAGTGAATACACTTGTTTATACAAACATGTGCAAACAGACCTCGCACATATTTGGCAAGCAAACTGGAACAGATCTGGAAATCAAGCGGCAGATAAGCTAGGAATAAAAACCTGACACTCCAGTGTCACTAAACTTTCTTTCCGAACTGAATCGCACAGCAGTACCATCAGTTACATTTGCATATCTTCATCCGCTTTAGCAATGTCAAACTCATATGGTGCACTAAACATGACAAATTTCGTTTAACAAAGCTTAACTTTTGGAATAAATTTTCAACTTCGACTGTCAGCAATTAACATATGGAAATCGGTTGTCGGCTCCGGAATAAAAGTGTCTAAGTTCGCAAAATTCTGTTTATGGATAGACAGTCGGGCAAATACGATAGAAACCGGCGTTCTTCTCTCACTGTGAAACGGATCTAAAAACACGAAATGTTCTGCGGGCTGAATCACACAGTCACTCTAACTGCAATAAAGGTCACATTCTAGTAAGCAGAAGCGTGTATAAATTTTTCCGTGAAACACTGCTTCCTCTTTTACGTCTAGGAGAGATGCTACCAACCTGACATACATGAATAACACGATTACACAACTGCAAGTACGTCAACATATTTGTTATCCACGAAAGTTAGTGCAAGCAACCGAAGTATATTCATACATGGCTCTTGTATTTCGTCATCCAAAACCGCTAATAGGATAAAAAAAGGTAAACCTGCGGCAGCGCAAATGTACCACCCTATCTGGGCGTAGAGGCACGCTGACGTGAAGATATAAATTACAAATCGGAACTGAAAGGCGAGTGGTCTGCGTCACTCCCCGGCCACTTTACTCCCACGGTATGCGCCCTCCGTACCTACTCGTATAGTTGGGTGGGACCTCAAAGTCGGTCTGGACGTGATGGCGAACACAAAACTGGCTGCTCCTGCCGGTAGTCGAACCCCTTGGCATCCGGACAGTAGCCTAGTCACTTGACTGAGTATATTAAGGACTATGCCCAAACCGCAGTACACAGCAGAGAAAACACAGCACTTACGTGACTACTTGCCTGTCTCACCGGGACACGATGCGCGCGCACCCACGTAAGCCTTTCACAAACTCGCGAATTATTCCCATACCTGCATTTTGCTACGAAACGCGTCTCACGCGGACATGGCGGGCGAGCGCTGGCTCACGTACGCCTTTCATCTTCTCCACGAATTATTTCAGTACCTTCCTTGAAATGGTTACAGTGACTCAGCTGGTAAAAAAAAAGGAAGTCTAAATGTCCTTACAGTATCAACGGAAGTCTATCATTACACCCTACATCAGCGTTTCCCAAACTTCCTCCCATACAGGAACCCCTACAATAATTTGTATATTCCGAGGAAACCCTATCTATGGCAATGCTTACAGGGCAGAAAACAAAGACACAGTTAACTGCGCATTGTCAACTGCTGGACAAAACTTCTCCTGATATTTCGACGGACATTTGAATTTTTTTCACACTATTTTAAAATGTCTGTGCACTTATTCCACGATTTTTCGCGAAACCCTAGCGATATTCTGCAGAATTCCAGCGTTCCGCAGAACACTGGTTGGGAACCACTGCCTCAGATAAAACGAAGGAATTAAGTCCACAATCTACTGCTGTAAGATATTCCCCTCTAAATCGCGGTCTTCCAGCAGCCACTTCCTTTGATGTTTTCGACATCCAACATGTATACAATGTTCCTCTTAATATATATATATATATATATGATACAAATACAAATTAATTTAACCCTGGAATGCATACTCGGGTCCGTATTTATATTGGGCACGAGAAAAGTAATACTCTTGCGCCATGAGTGCAAGACCTTGATATGAGCAGAAGTGCTACGTTAACCGGGTTACAGTTCCTGACACGACATGCTTGTTTACAGCACGCAATGTATCCAAGAATGTTGCATGAAAGGAGGCCCAGACGTTTTATTTTCTTCGTTATGTTCAGAGAAAGTTAGGATGTGTCTCATCCGTCATGACGAGGTTTCTGGAGAAGCGATTAGCCGTACTTTATAAAGCCGTGCAAAATTTCAAGAGTTTGTACCTGTCAACCAAAAACACGATGTCTGAAAAAACTGTGTGTAAAATTAAACGTCTGATAATGCGTTTATTGTTTTGGACTGATTGCTTCCACTTTCTATTCACCTCTAATAAGATCACGAAAAATCACAGAACTGTTTTTAACTACTGCAAATAAAGGAAACGGCACGGTATTCTGCAACACTCCAAGTACGCAATCCGCTGTTACGCCAGGATTCCAGAAGCACTAGCACCACAGTATGTACCTCAACATGCAGTAAAAGGTGTGATATCCGGCACCTCCCGGACCAAACGGCTGACGGATACACGAAGTTTCCAGATGCAGGACGTTCTATTTATTTGTACCTTGAAGTACCTGGCAACCTGATAGACAGACCTAATCACTTTGTCACCTGATATCTTGTCTTTTTTTTCCAATGCCACACTTCCTACTGCCTTTTTGTCATTACTTACATAACACCCTGTATATACTATCTCAAAAAGACCAACAAGACACCAACATGTCACTATTCTCGTCGTCATATTCACAACACTGCTGCCGGTTGTCTCATCTCCCATCAGTTGAGATCAGCGTATCATCCAGTGCCGGATATGAAAGCTTTTACCGCACATCCCTTTAGAAACAATAAGTGAAGTATCTAAGACCATTTTCCTTACCTTCTGATACCACAGCCCGATTCAATCCCTGACAGCCTCAAATATCCACCTCCATTCCGTCCGGCTTACATAGTTTGAGGATTCTCAACAGTTTGGAGCGGGGGGGGGGGGGGGCGGTTAGCGGCGATGCAGTTTGTTGCGGCACTGCACAACAACCCGTAAGATCGCGGGTTCGATTCCAGATAGGGTCATTGGGATTTCTCATTCACCTAATCCTTCCGGCCGCACTGTGGCCCTGGGGTCGACTGAGTATCCAACAGAAATTAGTACCAGAAATATCTCGTGGGGGGTAAAGGAGGCCGGTGCGTAGGGCTGACAATCTTACCACCTTCATGTGCCAACTGTCCACAAATTCTGGGAGCCTCAACCTCCTGCAGCCCTAAGGGCATGTCCAGGCCAGTAATGGGATAGTTTACCAACGGTTTTTTAAATACTGGAAGACAGTCGTCAGCCACATGCACCAAACCCTCGCGTGGAAGACCAGGGTACGCCTCTTTGGCAACTTGATTGAAACCTGTCCGAAACCCCACCGCGGCGGCATTGCTCTAAGACTGTTACTGGAACACAGAACAAGGCGCTCTTCCGTAAAAATTGGTGGGGATCAAAGGACGACGTTGTTCAGAAATAACACTGTTCAGAGTATCTAGTTCAACGAGCACAATAAACAATGAAATCAAATATGTGCACCAGTTAAAACTTCCATAGTGTCGGTGAGAAATGCAAAACCATTTACTTCCGTGCAGAAAAAAAAGACGTTACAGTTGAAAATGCAGTTTTACTTCGAACTCGATTAAACACATGACGATTCTCAAAACACACACACACACATACAAATTAGGCCTACAAAAACATATCGCATGTATATGGACAACTGCTAATGACGAACTTTGGAACTGATAGCCCAGACGAATAAAATGACATTCCACAACAGGACTCGTGCTTGCAAAACACGGTCTTTGATACCACACCACACGCCTTAGTCTGGATGTTAATTTCTTTTTGTTACAATGCCACCGGCACCACAGCCAGAACACGTGGTAAATATTTACCATACCTGCCTAACCTTAAGAATACGGTGATAATTTCATTTATGGCCTTCCTTCTCTGAAGTGCAGGAGCAATCTTACGGTTCTGATTTACCAGCGTTACATTTATGTTTAATATTGCAAAAAAAAATTCACACTGCGTTAAACACTTGCTGCCATATTTTGGAACAAGAAAGTCATACGTGTACTGGTTACAGTACTCTACACGTGTCCCCCACATAGAATTTCTTTAGTCTACTTCCCTTTCGAAATAGTTCAAGGCCACCAGTGCGTACAAGCGTGTTTTTTCATATTTCAACTTTTGAACTAGCTGATCGATACTTACAAATCTTGGTATATCTGCAGGCCACATGCCATCATTTTTAATTTCCTACATCAATAACAAGATACCCAATGTGCGACTTGTGAGACAGAAGCATGAAGAGCATGATATCGCACAGTATGCCGGAAATTTCACGACGTTTCAAAGGTACCTGCTGCCTCCTTCTTCAGGCTAGAAGAGTGCACTGAAGACAGAAGCGGTGTGCTCCTTCGAAAAGTCAGTACACTTCTACCAGACTACGCGGCGTCACACCTAAGAAGACGGTAATCCTATTATGAATTCGCCCTTTTATGAAACGACACTGTTATCATGAAAGTAACACACGCCATTCAAACACACACACGCCTGGGCATTACAACCACAATCAGGCGTTGGTGAAAGGCTAAACACGGACTGAACTCTGTCCTCACCTTACTGAAACCCTAATGAGTGGTACAGAATAATGAATACATTGTGTCCCGTGAAAGAGCCGGAGATAGCTCCCTCTGAAAGACGTTAACGGACCCACATTCTATTCAGGTACATGCAACGCCATCAGAGAACTTACCCCACTTCTGCACAGCCTACCCTCGAATAGCGTCGGGAGACTGAGTTTGTTCTGGGTGTTCTTAAACTGTGGGGACGGACATTACAAACCAAAATTTAATACAAACACAACTGAGCGCCAAATATTTCGACAACATAAGTTCAAACATTACGTTTTGCTGGGGCGCTACACGACAAATCGGACCTACACCGCCTTACTGTTCAGGTTTCTAGATCACACAAACGCATACATCCGGTAGGACTCCTCTGAACGAGTAAGCCAGCTTGACGGGAAGACCGCTACCTACAAGAACACACAACACAACAGACGAACATCCATGCCCTCAGTGACATTCAAACCCGTAATTCTAGCAACCGAGTGGCTGCAGACCTACGCCTTAGACCGCGCGGCCACCGGGATCGGCCAAACAGGAGGTATATTGCATGTCTATTTAACCTGGGCACCAGATGGGAATGGGCAGCTTCACGCCCAGGCCGCTTTACTTCCGCCGGAACGCACTGAACAGCAGGGTGAGTGGGCACCAGGATCAGGTCTGGACGCTTTCCAGAACACAGAAAATACTTTCGTACAGAGGAATCGAAAACAGATTCCGCGGTCGCTCACCCCGCAACACAGTCACTATACTGGTGAGCCATCTCCGCTCGCTATAATGAAACAACACCAACGAACTTCAAACTCAAACCATGAATCACTTCTGTGCAGATGAAATTCCTGGCACAGCGCATCATACATATATCCACAGGAACCTAGGGCAAGACACTTTGGGTAAACTGAAGATAAAACCATTTTCCTTACCATCAGTCCGTACAAACCGGTTTTGCCGCTCACCCACCCTGTTATCTACTGAATATCAGACCTATCCCCCACACCCCTGGGGTTAAGGAGTCGCTGCCTGACCCTATCTCACCACACGGTGCTGAGGTTAATGCATGAGGCTATACTTTCATTCCCCCTTATGTCCTTATAACATGAGGTCTGATCAGCAACACGGGCAGCAAATTCACCAATTTACTTGTGCCTTTACGTGCCATTTAATGAGGCAATCAGTAGCAAACTATATGGCACCAAACGGTCGGATGTTTAGAGAACTAGCACTCGGCGTCCCGGGCGAGATTGGAAACTGGCACCTCCCCTACACAAGTCAAAACCGTTACCGCTTCAGCCGACCTGCTCGGCACCAACACTTTTGAGATCCATATTAATTTTACCTTATCACCCATGCCTAATCTCCCAAATGGGCTGTTCCATTTTTGTGACTAATGGTTCAAACAGGCCCACATTTCTCAAATTCCCCACGCAGATAACTGCTACTGATTGGGGTGTTTTGGGTTGTGATACTGATAGACAGTTACTCGCGTTCTGGTGGGGCATGTACCCGCCATCTTTCAGGACCCTTAAAAGACGTAGCATGGTTCCTCCGAAACGTCGGTATCCGGCAGAAGGACTACAAGGCGTCACAATCTTCACGGCCGCAATCTGAGGATTCCTACGTGTGAAAACCTCAAAACTTAATACTGATATGAAATGTCTGACTTTCAAACTGTAAACAATTTTTCTAAACCACACACGCGCACATGGTTCTCAGTATTATAATACCGATATAACTCAATCAATACAGTGACTAGGCTACGTGGATGCAGTAAAACAGGAATTCGGCCCCCGACATAGCAGATTTCTCTCATCACTGGGTCCCAACGAACTCTGGAGCCCACTCGCCCGTCTATTCAGTCGGTAACGCGGTTTTTCTCTCAGGAATAAAGCGACTGGGGAGTGAAACTAAAAAATCACCTCCACCCACGGACGAGGTGAATCACACATGAAGTTACACGTACACTTCCCCGTACGTCTTCGTCGCAGAGCGTTTGATTGATTGGACAACTACATCTACCCCTCGGCACGAACGTTTTAAAGCAAAATGATTAAGACATTTCTTCACGTTATAAAATCTGAGATTCCTGCAATGTTTCCCGCAAGATTCTCACCACAGACAACGATTACTTCCCTACACAGCATCAACCAATTCGTCTTTGTAATAGAGACGGCGCTTTTTATGTGAGTGGAAAAAATGAATATTATTACCATGGAATCTATGCTTCAGAAGGCCGTGCCACGGCTCAGGCGGTTAGTCAAAGGCTTCTAGCCGCGCAGGCTAAGGTTAGATACCGAGGCAGCATATGTGAGATTTGTGGTCAACAAAGTCGCATTAGAACAGGTTCTTCTCCGTGTACTTCGTTTGCCCCTTTCAGTATCACTCCACCAACGCTCCACACCCACGTTCACCGTTAACACTCTTTATCAGAAGGACATGCGGGCCACACCTGCGAACCTTCAAACAAGGCAATGCTCTTTTGGGATATCGTGGAGAACTGGGTAGAAGAGCCACGCTAAGTGGGCCCTGTCACAAGGGCACGGCGCGTCCTCGGGCTGCAGACGGAAGAGGCAGCTTCCGGTTATTGAGGGTAGCTGCGAATATACGGAATAAGCAATCACGGACAGCCGAAAAGGGGTAACCCAGCTAGAGATTGGACAAGGGACTAATTAACTGCACGCTGTAAAAAACATGTTATGACACACTTTACAAGTCTTGTAACTTGAACAGATCCTTTGGAACGACCTAAACAACAGAATTTCGTACAAGCAGAAGAACGTTTTGTCAATTATTGAATGAGCGTGGGGTGAACGACGTAAGGCACACTGAAATACAACAGCTGAACCACTAGTGTCAGAGGCTAGCGCCCTTTAGAATAAGATGGGTACTGAAAATTTAAAGTATATCAGCACTAGGTTTTGATCGAATTCAAACAATAGTGACACAAGCGGGAGGTAGAACAAGAACTTCTAATCCACAACCGTATTACTCCCATTTGAGATTAGGATGAACTGTCCCAACAGAGAAAGGAGTCAGTCACTGTATTTATTTGTAAGGATGGTAACAAAACACACTGTACTAATTACTGAGTCAACTACATACAAAATTTTATCTAACATATTTCTGTTAAGTTTAGCTCCAGATGCAGAGGAAATTACTGGGGATCATCACTGCAAATTTCGACGTAACAGAACTACTGACCATGTACTGTACGTTCGCCAAGAATTGAGATAAAATTGGAATACAATGGGGCGGCACACCAGCCACTTATAGGCTTCAAGAAAGACTATGATTCAGCTGGAATGGAGACTTTGTACGGTACTGTCCCTGAGATTGGTATAGACATGAGACTAATTGGGTTAATAAAAGTGTGGTTAGATGAAACCTACAGTGAAGTCCGGATAGGCAGACCATCCTGAATAGGAAATCTATTCAGAATTTTATATTATTCCTACCGAGCACGTAGTTACTAGAAATGTACAACAGGACACCAAGACGTGCACACTTTTTATAAAATGTTCGTAAAAGATGTTTACTCACAAACCCGACATGTTTTGGTACACATGGGTACCATCATCAGGGGTAGTGCTGAACATAAAACACTGGTTATTAAACTTTAGGGAGTCCGACGCATGCCGTGTATAAGTAGTTTCACTTGAAAACTAAAACAACTGTACAAAAACACTTAGAGGCTTACGAGCTTGACAAAAGTCGCAAAACACAGATTTGGTCAAAACAATGAAGGTAAAACTCAACACATACATTGCAGTTTTCAGGCGTGATGCTGTTCACCATTAAAATTCAAGTCGCTGATTCTTGAATAAGCACTGAGATTTAGGCTTGTATAATACTGCAGTGTACGTGTTGAGTTTTACCTTAATTGTTTTGACCAAATCTGTGTTTTGTGACTTTTATCAAGCTCGTAAGCCTCTAAGTGTTTTTGTACAGATGTTTTAGTTTTCAAGTGAAACTACTTATACAAGGCATGCGTCGGACCCTCTCATGTTTAACAACCAGTGTTTTTTCTTCAATACTACCCCTGATGATGCTACCTACGTGTACCGAAACATGTCGGGTTTGTGAGTAAATATCCTTTACGAACATTTTATAAAAATTGTGCACGTGTTGGTCTCCTATTCTACAATTCTATTCAGAATGTCGTCAGTACTTTTCCACTTTGCCTTAGAACATGCTATTAGGTAGGTTAAAGCAAACCACAAGGGGTTGAAATTGAATGGGACACATTACCTTCTAACTACGCTGATGGTAATTTACTCGGTGGAAACATGCACGTAATGAAACGACAAAAAAAAAAAAGGTTTATAAGTCGCTAGTAAGGATCTCAAAGTACGTTATACGAAAACTTAAGTATGCGTTCAAGTCTCTTGAGCAGAATACAGAACAAAATCGCAGCATAAAGAACGGTAATAAACCACTTGAAAGTGTAGCAATATTCAAACCTTAACAAAAGAAAATCGCGTGCATTACGCAATAACAAGCAGATTAAATCCAGGGGATACCGGATACCTGCTACCATTTGTTCCAGATTCTTCTGTCTTGCCACCTGCTATCTAAATACTTGTATACGAGTACAAAAATTAAAATATACAGAACTACAGTTCTGTACGGGAGTGAAATGCAATCTACCACAATAACACAGGCTAAGGCTATTCCAGCACAGGGGGCTGAGGAAGATATTTGGGCCTCAGACGCAGGAAGTAACAGGAGACTGGAGAAAACTGCACAGTAAGGAGCTTCGTGGTTTTTACTCACCAAACATTTTTGTATCATCAAATCAAGGATAATAAGACGCACGGTACATGTGATAGGTATGATGAGGTACAAAATGCATAGAGGGTTTTGATAGGGAAACCTGAAGCAAATAGACCACTTGGAAGCTCTGGAAGTATATAGGAGGACAAGATTAAAATGTATCTTAAAGAAATATGAATAGACTGGTGTGGACCGGCACGATCTGGCTCAGAATGGGGACGAGTGGCGGGCTGTTGTGAACAAGGTAATGAAACTCCGGGCTCCATAAAGTGCGGAGAAATTCTTGACTAGCTGAGGAACTATTAGCTTCTCAAGAATGACTCTGCTCCAGGGAGTCACTTTAGTTCGTAAGTCAGTGAGTGAGTGAGTGAGTGAGTGAGTGAGTGAGTGAGTGAGTGAGTGAGTGAGTGAGTGAGTGAGTGAGTGAGTGAGTGAGTCAGTCAGTCAGTCAACTGGATAGTTAGTTAATTATTCAAACAGCCAGACGGATAGAAAAGAACGTCCACGTATTCTTCATGCTTCAGACAGTTACATGGGCTATGCTTACATCTTCGAATTCTCATTCAATACATAAAGTTTATACACATATTTATAATGAATGGCACACAGAACAAGACGAAGATCGCTATATTAACAACAGAAATGAATAACACTACTGCCACGTCGCCCGGCCGGAAGAGCTGCCCCCTCAGTCCTCAACATCGACTCGTCCAAAGAGAAAAAGTGATGGGGCTGGATGCTGGGTCAGAGTCCAGACCCATTACAGCAACATCTGAATACAAAGTACTGGGCTTGCTTCCTATTTCATTATGCTGGTTCTACGCTGTAACGGCAAATAGGTGAAAAATGCAGAGGTACGGTAGCATTATGCATGGCGTCTTTGTTACGACACAGCAAAGATCAAGTTGTCTATGTGGTTAAGTAGCAACCACGCCAGGAACGGATATGGGAGAGTGGACGTAAAGCTCCACTCATTTTTAACCTCCGCCTCAGATGGGGGTGAGTGATCGGTCGTCACATCTTGACCGCCTTGCCCAACAAAGGAGCGAGTAGGGTGTTCGGCGGGCCCCAAACTCAGTCTGGAAGCCTTAGAATAGACAGAAAAATCTCATTACCGTCTTGGTAATTCAACCCATCCAGTAGTACACGGCAAAAGAGTAGTTCTACTCTCCTATCTTCTATCCCACGGAGAGAGTAGTTCCGAAACGTCGGTACGTATCTGACTACACGGCGTCGCATCCCAGATCGCAGTCTTCAAACTCACCGACAGCAGAACCTCAAATCCTGTTCTTCTACAGTTCGTCGGCACATTTGAAGAGACGGGCAATGTACTATAACGTAACATTGAGGCGAGTTCGCGTAACTACTGTTGCCGTGGAAAAGCAATAAGTATTACATTACATATTCTGACTGTGTGTTTTTAGTTTTAGTTACCCAGCACGAAAAGCGCATGCGCCATACTGTCATCTGTGGCCTGTTCGTTTCTACAGAATTTTTCCCCAGTATCTCATAACCGAGACGATTTTCGAAAAAAAAAATTACAGACTACCAAATGTGTGTTTTCATATTCTCTACAACTTTTATCTGAAACATTTCTCATTCTAAGAAGAATTCAGCGAGATATAACTGTACACAGTTCTTCATGTAAAGTACCCGTTATTCTTGTCAGACTTTAATGAAAATTCAATTTTCTTGACGTCTCGATTTTAAAGTTTTCTCCCGCAGCAACAGCGTCCACACCGGCTCTAAAACCCGCCCAGCCTCCTATTCAATGCGCACCGCGGCCTCTTTCCCCGAGAGTAACGGGGCACTGCATTATGCGGACGACTAAGCTTTATCTGATGCAAAGTTCTACAACGCACAGGTCCGTACCTCATTTCCTCATACGTCTTAATTACCTGTAGCTTACAAACCCTGTACTCACTGGCCTGAAAGCGTGAACTCGACAGCTGATCCAGACGCTTGGCCCCCAACGGGAAGCGATCCGCAATCACCCAGCCTGCAGCCTAGTCACTATACTGAGATAGGCCTACACTGGCTCTGACACACAGAGTTCCAAAACGTCAAAGTACAACCACACTAACGCGCAGGTTTCATGAATGTAGACAAAGACTAAGTTTATGTATTTATCGAGACCAGTGGTTCCCAGTCTAATTTGATCTGAGACCCCGTTCGTGTTAACAACAAAGTTTGAGGCCCCTTCAGTCTACGAGAAGTTGCGAAATGAAAGCTTTGCGCGACAATTCTGGTGCACCTGCACTTGTATTGTTACCTACAGATTTTCAATTCGTAAATGCAAGCAAAAACATTAAAAAATGCATTTAAAATGTTTTCAATATCTTTCACACAACACTAGGACAGCTGCACAATCGAATACGCCCGACTGTATGGTTGGTGCTAGGATACGTATAAGAGTAAAGGTTCAGAGTAGTATTTTAACACAGAAGAAAAAAAACAAGCATCCTGTCAATGCAGTATAAACTTTATTACGTCTTTCGCGTGGGATGACGGACAGGCCTACGCAAAACTTCCTTTTGAAATTCGCGTGAGATCACTACGATGGTATGTAGACATGCGTGTATACACTTGAGATGCATGCAGAAAGACATATGGATCTGCACGTCGACTGCCCCTTTGTGTGCGCGACTTTATCCCGAAATTAAATGGCTCAAAACTTCTTGCAAAATTCATGATAACCCGTTCCGCAGTTCTGCAGCTGCAAATGCATACAACGGAACGTTATACTAAGCGCTGTTCAGGGATGTGAATGCGTATAAAAATGACCTGAAATTTAACGCAAGTTTCAAAGAATAATCACAAATGCACCATGCTTTTTATAGTATGCTGTTCGTTTGATATTTAATGTCACCTTTTCGGATCCAAATTAATTAATCACTTCTGTCTTTGGTCCATTTTCGGCCTACCACGAAAAAATCGTAACGGTCGCCCAGTGGGGCTGCGGGAAGCGCTGGAAGAACTCCACAAGTGACATGCTAGTTAGTGATACCGCGAAAAATACCAGTGATGATACATCTGGCAATACTGACGACGCGAAAGATGAAGAGAGAATGGAAGATGATGACCTGCCTACCTGCATGCTATGGCGTCAGTCGAAGGCTAGGGTGAGTCTTGTATCCATGCAGCATCTGCCTATGATGCTGCAGTCGGCCATCCTGCGCACAAAGAACAAAGCTGCTGTACATATGCAACCTGGAAATATGGCAAGCAATTGAATGGCATTTCTAGACCTTCAGCCACTGCGATTAAAACACCACTCGACCTGACTAGTTTTTTAACATTTTTCCGTGCCGCGTCGTGGTTCGCAAAATGTATTTTGTTTATGTGCAGGTGTAGTATCCACGACAAATTAAATGTGATTTTCACTGACGAAACATCATAGGTCCTGAGACGTGCGGGAAAGCCGAAGTAAAAGGAAAAGAGAGTCATTAACTTCCAACAACAACAACAACAACAACAACAACAATAATAATAATAAATACAAACAGTACAGAACATTTAACACGGGAAATAACATTACATGTACCATAAATTGCAATCACAGAATAGTTGCAACACTATATTCCATAGAAACACGATTTGTTTCAAGTACATAATTGTAAACACCCTGCATAAATGTGACAATAATAATAATAATAATAATAATAGTAATAATACGGAAACTACACAATTGTGCAAGAAAATAAGGGCACACAAAATAATCCAACAATGCTGTGTAATAAATGACATCTAATTTTATAACTTAAAATCGACGTACTTGACAAAATGCTGCGAAGAAATTCTGAGTCACGTGTTATTTCCTTCTTACTATTCAATAATGTGACATGCAGAAACACTACACAACTCAAGGTCAAGACGCTAAGAATAATACATGTAGCTTGTCAAGTATTGACTGACACTAGGCAATGCTGACATTGTGAGATAACGCTGACATATCCAAACAAACAAACAAACACACACACACACACACACACACACATATGCATCCAAGTTTGGCTCCAAAACCCACCTGTCTGCTCAAAATTGCATCTAAGCAGCTACCATGTTATACAACAGAGACAACAAAATGGAGTCCCATCGCCTTAATATGTGAAACACTGATTTTAAATGACGCTCAATATTCTGAAGATAACCAGTACGTAGTTTGAAAATGTTATAGGGATGTTAAACATGTAAAACCTTATTGCAATAACAAGGCAACAGGGCTGAGAAACAGCCTGACAAAGGAAGAGTAAATAAGGCACAATATCCAACTGAAAAGAATCGAGAGCTGCAGCAGAAAGAAAGAAGACACACTACAACATAAATAAAAGGCGCCAAAAAAACTGCACAAAATAGAAAAATTACGGAAATCCAACCTCTACTAGAAGGTCCAACGAAACCTGTCTGTAAACTTAACAAGGTGAAGAGACCACTATCTTCCTAGACGTGACACTGTGCAGCCTGCTACAGGCACAAAACTTACGGCGGAACCGGCTGCCTCCATCTTAATGGCAAGAGAGAGACGCAGCATGTTCCTCCCGAATGCTGGTACATATATACCAAACTGCACGGCGTCACATACTGGACGGCCCTAATCTTCCCAGACACTGCCGTGAGAACCTTAAATCTCACATGTCATCACGTCAACGTCTCATTAACGGTTTTCAAGGACTTCGGTAAATAAAGAGTGAGCACGCTCTCTCTGCAGAGGAAAACTGAAATAAGTGAGATTTCCAATTCACAGGCAAAACCCATAAAATGAGTGTTGCTGCCCGATTTTAATCAGACCTGCAGAGGCAACCCCATTATTAAACGACCCCAACACGACGCCGTTATTCACTGCAGCAAAATGCTCAAAAGAAACACGTAGTTCAGCACAAAATTCGAAGACTTCTTTCTATTATCACGGTTACAGCAGCTGACTGTTGCCACATCTACAAATTAAAAGCAGCAGTAATCAAAAAGGAAGAATGAACACAACAAAAATATATTTAAATAGGTGTGAACTTGCAATTCTCCCAGCTCCTTTTCAGGCGCGTTCGGATAGCTGCAAAAAGCGACCATTAGCTTCACTGTGTGTGTCCGTCACTCCGTCCGTCCGTCCGTCCGCCCGCCCGCATGGTACAACTCAACTCATGCTGGGCGGATTTTCGTGAAATTTTACATTGAGGACTTTTATTAAAACCTGTCGAGAAAATTTAAGTTTTGTTCAAATCGAACAAAAAAAAATCAGGTACTTTACATGAAGACCTACGCACGTTTACAGTATCTTCTGGAAGATAAGAAGTTTCAGACAAATCGTAGTAGGGAAAATCAAAGCACACATTTCATGTAAAACACATCTATTCCATAGTTCGGTTTACTAGGTAATTACAAAAAATATGACAAAGCCAGACTGGCCATAGATGATCGCACTAATATGGCGCAAAAAAAGATTTGATTTGCATGCCGGGTAATTGAGACAGATGCGCACGATAATAAATATTTAATACTTGCTGCTTTCGGCCGGACGAAACTTCGCGGTTAAGATACAGTTTTTGCGTGACGGATAATTAAGGCAAAAAGGCATGGTCACTGCTACATACTACATCATAATTACGTAATAATATGGCGCCGCATACCGTAGAATAACACTTGTGGTGTGACGTAATAATCAACGACGTAGCCGTTGTGTAGTGACGTCACGTCCCTGTGCCGTTATCGATTTTTTCCTTGCCACTTACACGATGCATAATTACGGAAAACACAAACAAGCAATCATAATATTTTAATATTTCATATTTAATAATTTTGCATGTAGATAGGTTATTAATATACAGACAAATTGTGTACGAGAGGACTGTAAATCAGAGATTACAAAATGTTTCGTCGGTCTGAAATTGTGAGGTTATGTATGACTAAATTTAACAAAAACAAAATCAACGTAGACAGACAAGTACTAAGTTCTTCACAAAAATTTAACACACATTAATAACTGTAATAACATTCTAGTAACATAGCACAAACTACAAACAACAACAAAAAAGTGTGATCAGGGTGGATTACACGTTAAGACCATCTGAAAAGAGTCCGGGATGCAAGAATCACAGCGCGGCTCAATGTTAGGTTATAGGCTTACGTACATTTCTTGGCTTGTTCAGTTTCATTTCACTCAGAACTAAGAATAACACCAGCGAACTACGTAACGTAGGACGAACACGTTGCCATTTAACAATTAATCCTTCCGTCAAATACAGCTCTTTTCTTTGCTGTTAATTAATAACGAACAAAACGTGTCGTATTTGACGTTAAGATCTGGTCAATAATACAAGCGTATGGCACTGAACATCGTTTCGATTTATTAAACAGCGGAGCATGGGCCATGGTCCCATTATGTGGCAACGTTGTGTTTTAACCCCAGCTTCAATTCCTGTCGCCGCGCCTTAATTCCTCATAGGCTGCTCTGTGTGTGTGTGTGTGTGTGTGTGTGTGTGTGTGTGTGTGTGTGTGTGTGTGTGTGTGTGTGAAGAACTTACTACCAATTACAGATTATTCTTCTTGGACTTCTTGACCCTTAAAAATGGGACCGGTAGATTGTCCCGAAACGTCGGTAACTACTACCAATCAACGCTGCGTAACGTCCCAGATGAGCTCCGATCTCAAATTATTCTTTTAATTAACGACGCTGTCAACTGCTAATAATACATCAATCGGTGATAGATCAATGAAATGATGCGCACGGAGCATTTACTGGCATGATACTGACACGGGAAAACAGAGTAATCGGAGAAAATTCTACCACAGTGCCATCCTTATACAATCCTATATGGACTGGCGTATGACCGAACTCCAGCCTCGGCATACAAATTTTGTGCACGTTAATTTACCAGATAAAAGCTAAACATTTCGCATCGTCCATACGTCTGTAATTTCTCACAATCAATACTAGGCCTACAAACATAATATATACACACGTCCATCATCCACCTTCATACCAAACTGCATATGCCTGGCTATAATGCTTCCTTAGTGACTGATATCACACCGCAAGCTAATGAAAAATATCGTCCGGCCATCTTGTTACTTTACGCATTATTACCTCAACAAAAGTTTCTTTTGAACGTCTATTATGACATAAGATTTCAAAATAAACCAGACAACATAGTTAGTAAACTACAAACAAACACAGTGGCGCTGCTACTTCACAAGTTCGCGCATACGCCATATTGTTGTTAGTGAAAGTAAAAAGTACAGCGTCTGGGTGATCGTGGCATGTTCAAACAATGTCTTGTGAAAATCGGTCAACCGGTAAAGTTTAAATCAGGGGGCATACAGACAGCATGGGAGGAGCGTAAGCTAATAAAACGAGAAGGGGACAAGATTCTTAACAAGGCAGGAAGTTAATAGTGGGGCGCATTCGGATCTTTGCATCCTGGACTCTTATAATTTGGGCCTAAAGTATGTTACTGTATTTCTTTATAGAACTTATAAATAATAAGTATACATTGATTTTGTCTATGTTGAATTTATCGGTCGTACATAATAAACTTCAACCCGTCGAAATGTATTGTAATTGCTGACTCACAAGCAACATTTCGTACAAAGTTTGTATGCGGGTATAATCATAACCTCCCTACACACTCAAGTACCTTCTCCCAGATATACAGTAATCAATAAACATTAAATATCATGAGTACACGTCCGATTTTCCTCTGTTATCCATCAGCTAAGCCGATCCCAGTGGCCGCGCGTTCTAAGGCGTGGGTCCGCGGCTGCTCGCTTGCTGGGATTGCGGGTTCGAATCCTGCCGGGAGCATGGATGTCTGCCTGTTGTGATTTGTCAGGTAGAAGTCTCTGTGTCGGGCTGATCACCCGTCCACAGGAGTCCTAACGAATATGATGTGTCTGAGTGTGATCGAGAAGCCTCGACTATGAGGAGGCCCTGGCACACTAGGGGCTGTCGCGCCATGGGGGGATGGGGGAAATATATCACCTCAATGGCATGAAGTAGAGAAGTAATAACTGCCTAGGCACGTATCGTACGAACATGAACACGTCGTCACTGGATCAGAACGTCATACAAGTCGCATATATACTATGCCATGTTACGTCAGACCAATAAAGTATAAAACAGGAAACGTTAAACATTATGGCTACACTTTAACCTTAATTACCTGGCATACAAATCGCAACTATTATATGGCGCCACATTATATTTAAATAACCAACTGTATTTCTTGTGGGTCTACTTTGTCTCATGAAGGGTGAAATATCAGAACAAATATACGCAAGTCTTCATGTAAAGTGCGTTATTTCCGTCTATAACCAAAGATTAATTTGGCACACAGAGTTCAAATTTCCGATTTAAAATGTTAAGAAAATCCGTCCACTGGAAGCAGGGCTGTTCCATGTGGGCAAACACAATGGAGCTACCAGTAGCTTCTCACAAATTTTGCGAATGTGGCCAATCTGAAAACATAATACTAATCCTCCAGAGCGCCGTTCTTAACCGGGGTCCGTGGATAGATCTCGGGAGGTCCGTAAACATGGATTGGGAAAAATTACAACTGTATTTTCACTAACCTGTAACTGAAAATCAGCTTTTCATTCAATAATGAATGCAGGCAACAAAGTAATTTATGGCCTTTCGACTCCAAAAATGTTTAATATCAATAAACCTCTCCATCTCTATTTTATGCATCTAAATACATTTATCAGAGAAGACTCTCAAAGGGTACACGGCACAAAAAATGTTAAGAAGATTCCACGGTATTCCAGCCTGTAGCCCGTTACTGTCCTGGTTAGTTCTCCTTAGAAACTAATGTAGTGATAGGTGTACAAGAAATATGGTTAAGATCTGAGGTAAATTTGAGTTTGAAAGATTTTATGGCGAAACTACTACCTTGCTTATTCAATTTTCACGACATGCAGTCAATGAAACTGAATCGATTTTTTTTTAAGTTAGTCATCCCGTTGTGTTAATTATAAGACAAAAGAATTTTAGTTGCTTTAACAAGATGAATCTCACGTTCACGGCCAAGTTACTGCTGCAATCCTATCCTGAAGGCAGAGGTAGCACTTCTTCTGAGCGTTGGTAATCACTCTCATGGTTTCACAACATAAAAAACTACAATTTAAAACTTCACTTTTGTTAAAAACTGAAATCTCTGACCAACACAACTTCTGTCTTGAAGTAGGCCTACCATACCTTCAATAACCTGCATGGCAAAAGCCCGGCAGACCAACCTTCCCACGCTCGCCTAGGATTTTTCTGTTCGCACACGGTCCCAAAAGACGCACTCCACAAACCCTTCCATCCACCTGGCACCGAATTACCCAAGGGAACAACAGCGAGACCGCGAAAATGAGACTTGCTTCTATTTGATTACGCTAAGTACACGCCTATGCATTTGACGACGCCTCTTTAATCGTCTGTGAACTAGAAGTCACTGAAACTGAATTCGCCACAACAGCTTCTGGTCTACGCAGATAATGTTAATTTGGTGCAAGAAAACTTTTTTTTTGCCGCAACATCCCAAATCGGGCCCAGATCGCCCCGTTGTTGAGGCTTCTAGATCAAACACACACACACACGCACACACACACACAAAGAACCGGCAGGGTTCCCCTGAACGAGTGATCAGCTCGTCGCATAGGCCGCTTCCTACACAACACACAACAAACACAGACGAACATTCATGCTCTCAGCGGGATTCGAACCCGCGATCCCAGCTTCATGCGGCTATGTACCTACGCCTTAAACAACACGGCCAATGAAATAGGCCGTGAAAACGTATTACTACGTAAAAAACACAGAAGCTTTATTAGTTCCCAGCAAAGTTTGTTGATCTGGAAGTAAATGCTGAGAAGCCTAGGCTAGGCTCTTGTCTCACCAACAGAGTGCACGGCAAAATCACAACACACAACTCGCTGGCACACCCCTTAGCATTCGAATATTTGGGCATGACACCAACAAAATAAAACTGCATGCACGACGAAATTACGAGCAGCTCGAATTCGGGGACTCGATACTGCTACATCCAGAACCTCTACTCTCCCCATTTTCTACCTAACACCTAATGATAACAATACACAGAACTACAATTTTGTCTGTTTTATATTGGTGTGATACTCAGTCTTCCACATACAGAGATGAACACAGGCTGAGTGTGTTCGAGAATAGTGTTGAGAAACACAGTTGGGCTTAACACGGAAACAGTAAGACAGGGTGGGTGAAAACTATATGGGAATTAGTATTTAACCGTCTACATTAAGAGCAGAGAATGCTAAAAGCGGTGTGTGAATGATGCATGGCAAAGGACGTGGAAGGAAGCGGTCGTGGCATAAATGAGGTACTACCCCAGCATCTGCCTGGATGAAGTGAGGCAAACCACGAAAACCATCGATCGGGATACCTAAGATTTTAATCCGGGACCTTCCGAATACAAGGACTGCTAATTACTTAAAGGTGCCGTTCGGTGGCCCTTTATCTGGTGAAAAGCTGGAAGCCTGCCTACACACCATCACACCATACCTACAGATTTAGTTACGATGACACACTTATCTTTAACCCTTTAAGGCTTGTAACGCGTCCGAATCATATTTAAACATGCAGTTCCTACTTCACAATAAACACACTGCGTTCCATTACACAGACCGCTCCTGATTACAAGGACCACAGGAAACACATACACTACACTTCAGGCAAAATGCAAAGTTTTTTTTTTATGTTAAAGCAGCTGGCACGTACATCGACCACCGTGCTTTAAATAGTTGCACACTCCACTACACAACAATTCAGAAATACAAATAAGACGCTACAAAAAAAATAAATATTCCCAAATACTGACTATCAGATTGCAGTAGTGTGAACACAACAGAGACCAAAGCTGCAGGTAACGGAGAAAATACAAATGGGAAACCTATTTAAGACTTTGGTTAAAAGATGCAATAAAATTACTAGCACTGATACTATAGATGAAAACACTTGATTTTTATTTACTGTGGTTTAGTTAACAAAGCTGTCAGTAACTGCGAAAAAGCCGTCTAATTTTATGACCATCCTTGAATAACAAAGCGGAAAGTATGTGAAACCTGGCAATCGTTTCCCAGTTTAAGGTTCTATCCCGGTATGTGACTGGATACGCCGAGGAAAGCCACGAAAGACCTCATTCAGGACAGCAGACTCTAGGTCGAGATTTGAACACGGGCCACCCCAAATATGAATCAACAGTGCTACTCACGCGACCGCTACGTTAGGTATGAAATAAAATCTGTATGCTGATCACTGCACAGGAGCCAGTGGTTGGCACTGTCAAAACGATAATTAAACTTGGGTTTTGCCAAGGGTCGCGCGTGAATCCTTCCTTACGCGGCGACTATCAGCTTCTCAAACAGGACTCTGCTCTACGCAGTTACGAATCCGACATGAGAACTTAAGCTACTAATTACAAACATGCATACTTTAACGGCGTTCCTAATCGTAAACGATTTTGGGGTGTGACGAAGCCAGATGGAATTGATGGACGGTCAAGGGAAACAATAACTGCCTTACTTTATAAAAATAAGCGCACGGCATAGCGTTTACCTTGAATGCGAAACATTATATACTATTCATCTTGATAATCTTAATTAATGGTGATAAAATAGGCTAATTAATTCGGCGAGAATTTGGTACTGGCAACGAAACACTGGATGCATCCTACAGTGAAAGGCATGTGTCGGAAAATGTAGATCCAGGACTAATGAACGAACGAATGGTATACAGTGTAGCTATACATAAGCGGTGTAACACTAACGCTGTGCGCAGAGCTTACACATGTGTTCCATAGCTGAACTGATACAGTCATCACAATATTCCACACGCGTATAATGGCTACTACATACTATCTATCTTTCTCGCACTCCCCTATCCGCCACAGCAATAACGTCTTCCCTCTCACTCGCACTTGGATATCCACCATTTCGAAACGCCAGCCAGCCAGCTAGCTAGCAGCACTTACCTCAAACACGCGACCAACCAAAACCCTTTACATACAACTTCTACCTTTTCCCAGTCCCGAATTATCACATAAGTGACTCTTACCGTGTACTTTGACAATCCCTTCTGCGAAAATTACGAGTTACAGGCTTATATAAAATAAATGATACGTATACTGTTTCTCTTCTCTTCGCCTGAATATTTCCTCCTTCGTCTTCCTTGTTTCCATCTCTCTCACAACAAGGTCATGTCTGCCTCACTTCAGTCGTTGCCGCACTGAGGCGCTGCAAGCAGCGATAATGCAACGGCGCGGCACGGCACGGCTAATACCAACGTTACCGCCTCAAAAAAATCCCCCTCCCAACGCTTCTGTATACGTAGGGTGGGTAGTGCATATAGCTCGCTATATTATGAAATGTATCCTACAAAAGTAACAAGTGAAAGCATATTCCTAACAAATTTGCACGATCTTTTAATTCAAAGGTCAAGGCGCAGTATTAATTTATTGGTTGTGCAGTCGCAGGAAAGAACGTGAACAATTACACAGTTCGCACTATACGAATAAAAAACGGAAAAATGAAGACTGAATTTAAATACGGGTGGCAAATGAAACGACTGATTACGGGCGGAGTGCAGCCTGACAGTTCACCAAGCACTTCCACGGCACTTACAAAACACACACACACACACACACACACACACACCGGTTAAAAACAGAATCGTAACCTTAACAAAGTAACTTTCGTCAACAGAATCCAACTTCAAATGCTATGTTCTAGAGTTGGCCCAAATGCTGAATTGTGCAAAACAATATAACTTAACGCATAACAACGTAGCAGCAGCTAAAGTTAATATTAAGACTGAGATCGTCTGGATTATGAAACCGTACGGTCTAGTAGGTAGTTTCCAATTCGTTTAGCCAGCAAGTGAACATGTGAAGAGAAATGAATATAACTGTATGATCATATTTACTGAGGATTTGCTGATTAAACCTAGTGTTGTGCTAATACCAGGCTTACTTTCACGACCGGAAATGCTGGTACTAAAAGGATCTAAGAAGCAGTACCAACTGATTCAGTAGCCGTTTTCAATTACACACAATAAGAAAGCTGTGGGATTAGGTGTAATGACCTAGGCAACTTCGTCCGTGTAACATAAGTGACCATTCTCCTTGCCGTGTGCTGGGACGGTGGCAGCACTGAAATGTCTATTAAACTGAAACACGCGTTGCAGTCATGTTTTAAACACGTTTGCAAAATTGCGAAAAGCGAATATTATGTTCGTCATGTTTGTCTGTCTGTCCGTCCCTCCGCATGAACAACTCGGCTGCCACTTGACGGATTTTCAAGAAATTTGATATTTGAGTACTTTTCGAAAAACTGGCGAGAAAATTCAAGTTGCAGTAAAATCCGACAAGAGTAACGTGTACTCTACATGAAGACCTTTAGTACATTTATGATAATAACTCCCTAAATTCTTCTTGGAATAAGAAATGTTTCAGATAAAAGTTGTAGAGAATATCAACACACACATCTGGTGCTCAATAATTTTTTTTTCGAAAATCACGTCGTTTATTAGATAATGTGGAAAAATTCTGTAGAAACGGACAGGCCACAAATGACAATCCGGCACATGAGCTCTGCATGCTGGACAACTAAAGCTACAAACACACAGTCAGAATAGGTAATACTTATTGCTTTTCCATGACAACAATGGTTACGCGAACGCGCCTCAATGTTACGTCATACGTACACTGCCTGCCGTATTTGTATCCTACATGTATCTTTACTGTTTATGGCTCAGTGCGCAGCACTGCTATCTCCTCGTCGGGAGAGTTGCTAAGAAGATCGAAAACAAGTCTCCACTCTAAAGAATATTATCAGGAAGGTGAAATCAAATCTGAAAAACAAAAACGGAACAAAATCGGGGACAAAATTACTTCGGGATATAAATCTTGTTTTGGGATCTGTTCTCGAAAATCGGGGACGAATGGTCACCTTAATGTAATATTACGCATTCTAGAATCTGAAGTGTGCGTACTAAGACAACAGTCTTCCGGTGTGTGAGGCCGTTTACAAGTTTAGAGGCGGCACATCCCAGAAGGCAAAAATCAAAACAATTTGCAACCCCCTTTGAAAGACGATCAGCATTATTCATGTCACTTTGTGTAACACATATGCCTAATTACGCTGTACATTATTGCTGTGAAAACAAAAATTAAGCCCAGTTCCAGTAATAATGCACAATAACGCAGCACCAAAATTTCGTATTTCAGAAAGAACTATGACATCTTCGACAGTAGCAAATCCCAAATTTGCACAACGCCAGGGAAGATATATAGTCCAGTGCTGCAAACGAACAGAATGTGATGCATACACGTAAGGCGTACTAGCTGTCTTATGTGAAAGCATTTTTCTCCTCAGTGACCATCAGCAGGAAAGGTTCGAGGTTCTCATCGTGGCGAAGATGCCTAACGTGCTTTTGTGGTTATGACACTATGCAGTCTGATGGGTGGGTGCCAACATTTCGAAGGAAGATACTGCCTCCATCTAAAGAAATAAAGACATCATAAAACGCTGGTATCAACCTAGATGGTCATACTCCACCTGTTCCTATGACCTAGATGAAAATATAACGGGGTTACAGGTATGGCTCCAGGCAACCTTAACTTGGGAACCTGATGGAGGTCACAGATCAGCTTCTGGCCACGGTCGTTTTATCCCCGGGAAACAAGCTTCCGGTGTAAATTCGGTGGGAAGTTGAGTGGTCTGCACAGCCTGTCTGAGCAGTGGAAAAGAACAATGTCTACCTATGCTCGCAATTGAAACATGATTCCTCGGTAAGGCCCGCAGTCCAGTCACTGTACCGACTCAGATATTTCGATAGGATTATTTTATTCTTGGAACGGGGTAAGTCTAGTGTCTTTTGCAAACGAGGCCCCTCAAAGACTTATCTTTTCGTCCAAGCGAAAGAATAATAATAATTACGAATAGCTTAACAGTCTTCGGTCCAGTATTACTTCTAGGCACTGTTTCGATAAACGCTGCAATAAACGCTTCGTAATTTTTGTGATGGAGAACTGTTAGAATGTCAGGGGAAAACCCAAATACTGCGAGAAAAGCCTGGCCCAGTACCATTCTGTCCACCACAAATTTGACGTGGACTACGTACATTTTTATTAATTTCAGGGCAAAGTGGCACTGGGATAGGTTTCTCCCCGAGTTTGGTTCCTCCCTGTCAGTAGCAATCCACCAATATTTCACGCTCTTCTTCATCTGCAAGCCAATCTTATCAGAAAGCGAAGCGAGAGAGGAGGGTGGACCTGCAGATCACGCAGTGCTCTTCCAGAAATCGCGAGCACTGGAAATCTAACTAGTGAAATATCATCCATAAATTTTAGGAGAGATAATATACGCACTGGAAAGAACGTTTGAGATGTCATTTTCCGTATTACCTATTGTGACAGTCCGGGTAATGTCTTCGTGTAGTCTTCTCGATGGTTACAGAAGTTTTGGCGGAATATACTGACACCACCTTCAGGGCAGATGAAGGCAGTATTTTGGAAATCACCTGCTAGACTACACGGTGTCATAACCACGAAGAAAGAGCACAATATTAGTATTCACTTTTGGAAAAACATACTAGATATGTTTGCATATTACCATATTTTCAAAAGAAGACCGTCGTGGGATGAATAAGTTTCAGCACAACACAAACAGAAACGCCGTGGCAGTGTGTCCGATACACTGCTAGGTGAAACAAGAAGCATGGAACCGGGAGTGAAACGTAAAACCGGACGACGGATTGGGTTTTGGGGTGCAACTGCAGTCCTCTACATTATAAGAAACAAGATCAAAAAGACGCAAAGATTACACAAGTATTTCACAGAACAAGCGTTGTTTACAGCACTCAGACCAGCGTTAAGCTGTAAGAAGTCAATGAATATGTACAGTATGTGAAAACAGGGGAGATTCCTACACACGCGCTGAACTCCACGAAAGAGCGTTCTTGAGACGCTAACAGTCGCTCAGTTGCTCAAGAAATATGCCGCCTTTTGACATTAATGAAAATTAGTGTGTTCACAACAGCCTGATCTATCCCAAGCCAAATTAATCCAATTCCCACCGTACTTCCCAGTTTCTTTACGATCCATGTTAATATTATCTTCCCATCTACGCCTAGTCCTTCAAAGTGTTGTCTTCCCTTCAGGTCCTCATAACAACAGTATTGCTATGCATTTCTAATTTCCACCATGCCTGCCAAATGACTTGCCCATCTCTCCCTTTCACTTGAGCAGTCTAATAATATACGATGAAAAATACTGTTTAAAGGTGTCTCGTAATGCAGTTCTCCCGGGTCTCCACATCCGCACACACACACGCATTACACAACCTCCTAAATACCAAAATTAACGTATGGATAACACACTTCCCAATCTAAACAGGTGTCCTTCACACACTTACCTAGATATATTAGCAAATAAACTGCATCCAGTCGCACTATTCGCTATTCACTCGGAACTAGACAGCAATCGAAATTAAAACCGGAGATCTCCCGACTGTAAGGCATGAGTGGTAAACATTACACAGCGACGATAGGTTAAAAAATCCGCGCCCTCTCGTTCAGTTGCAGACATGTGAACATATCTAGCGTCAAACACACGGTACGTCTCGCATTAAACCGCAGCCCGCTGAGATTCAATGCTAGGCATAACGCTGGCGACAGTTGCCGAAATCCTACCCGTCCAGAAATTTTGACTTTTTACAGGAAAAAAAAAACGTATGCTCATGCAGTGTATGCACATGGCTGCAAGTAGAAACTTTTGAGTTAATTAAAAAATGAACTTTAGTGGGTGTAATAATTTTTAGGCGCATTCGCAAAATTGCGAAAAGCGACTATTAGCTTTGTCGCGTCTGTCTGTCCGTACGTCCGCATGGAACAACTCGGCTCCCACTGGAGGGATTTTCATGAAATTTTATATTTGAGGATTTTTCGAAAACCTTTCGAGGAAATTCAAGTTCCATTAACATCTGCCAAGAATAACAAGTACTTTACATGAAGACCTATGCACATTTATGATAACATCTCGCTCAGTTCTTCTTAGAATGAGAAATATTTCAGACATGGCTTTTAGAGAAATTCAAAACACACATTTTATTTTCAGTGACTTTTTCCCGAAAGCTGTGACGTTTATACGATAATGTGGAAAAATATGACAGAGCCAGACAGGCCACAGACGAAAATATAATACGGCGCAGAAAAAATGCGATTTGCATGCCGCATAACTAAGGCAAGAATACAGACACGCACTCATCATATTTACTACTTATTTCTTCACAATCGATTCACTCCATCTGATCTCGTAAAATGTTTTACGGCAACACAAAAACTGAGAAACTACGCAACGCCTTATCCGTTATTAAGATCTGTTTACCCAAATTGTACGTCTAAAGAAGGCCATGAGCGCACGAACATTCTTTAGTTTCAGTGCAGCGTGTGTATGCAACGCGTGACAGAGTGCAAATTGCTTGGAATACAATTTCTTCCAAAAACTGGTACTATAATTTGCATTGTAGCCTTGATAAATTTACGTTAAAAGCACTGTCGTGCAACACTCAATGTTTTATTGAGTTGACAGTGACATGTCACTCAACAACAACACACACAGAATGCACTGTTGTTGTGACTGCAAAATGGTTACGCGGACGCGCCACGATGTTACGTTACATGTACGTACATTGCCTATCTTGTTTAATTCTATCGAAAACGTCTGATTTGGGCAAAGGTGGTCCTAAATCCTATACGAAGTTCCAAAATCGCAACAGTGCTAAAAATGAGATAAACATGACACAAAGAAAGGATGTTCAAGGCTGAAATTAACCCACGACAAGGGCTTAAAAATCAAGCTTGTATTATTTTTATCGTTTGCATCACGTAAGACGCCCAGAAGCCTACGTGCAGCTATCGGCAATATTCCATAATGTTATTGAAAAACGGCGTATTGAATAGCTCAAGTGCACAAACAGTCATTCCTGCTATCCCTTATGTCATGTCCCATTTGTGTGGTTACAACAGCCCAAAACAAAATATCAAAGTGTCATGTCGGGGAAAGGGGGGATGATGACGACGGTCCTACGTCCTGTGACAGCAAGTACTATCGGTAAGACACATTTGCAGAATCAGAGGTTCTCAGAGCGGTGTTGCTGGACACTCGAATATTCTGGAATGTTACGTCGCGTCGGCCGATGAATGGTTTCCGATGTTTCGAAAGATCGTAGTGCCTACATCTTCAGGATGAAACAGTCCAAGAACAGCGGGAAAGGTACGTTTGTGCCACCAATCACTGAATGACTCATGTGAAACACAAGAGCAACACAGTGAGAAGAGTGCTGCTGTACTGATGGAGGGCAGCCTCCTCTTTTGTCTTACGCCTCGCCACCCATTTTAGGTAACACGTTGCCCGAAGATGTACATCTGACAGGCAGACAGAAAGAGGAAGGGGCAGTGTCAGACTTATTTCAAGCCAATAATTATTACGTCTGTTCGAACCTAAAAACTGACAGCTACCTTACGAACAACTGGAGATACGTTTCGACTAGAGTGTTGCGGAAGCTTTGAAAGGGAAATATATTTTTTGTGCTGAATTTGACATTTCTGTACATTTACTGATTATTGAATATGGTGAAATACAGTTTCACGATGTTCTTCACACGGCACGTCACCTGCCAACAAATACTACTGGATCAAATTACTGCGTCACAGCTGTCATAGCTAGAATAATGAGTCAGAAAAATATTGCTACGGACGACCAAAGCTTGGCTCGACTCGTGATCATAGTACGAAACTACACAAGCCTTTCAGACGTTCATTTAAATGATCCATGATCGCACTGCAAGTCTCTTAATTACGTACGTGGATACACTACCAGTAAACAGACTCACGACCCTACTGAATGAGTGATCGAGTTTAAGGAGTAAAGGAAAATGTTAACGTATTTACCACAATTTAGTGATAAAGTTGCCTCCCTCCCACCCCCCGATAACCAGTCCTCATTTCAGGGGCCAACATCTTACACACAGTGCACTGGGTCACACCCTAAACACAGCTTTCCTCACACAAGAAACAATACCAATCATCATGCTGCACCTCGACAAAACTGGCAGCTTCGCTACTCCAGCTCCCCGTATTCTGCAATCGCATGAACTTTGTAACAGCCATTTATTGAGCAAAGCTATCGTTTCTGTGTATTGACTTGGCAACTGTGGCTATTTTATAGCCACTCTATTGTCCTTAGCAGTCCTCAGTTTTTAATCACGGGCTATTTCTCGGAACTACCGCACTCGGAGGTGTTTCCCCTTGCCTTTCTTAACCTTTTAAACCCTAGCGGTAACTTTACGTACCACCAGGTTTAACATTAAAAAATTCTACGTGGTGCCCACATTGCGTTTATGTGTTTTGTACGGATCTCAGAACAAACAGCAACCTTTGCCTTATAAAACATTAAGAGATTGGTTTTTATAACCGAAGTGGAGAGTGTTTACAGCGCGGTACGCACTGATTCCTTATACAAAACAGACACGCTTCGTCTTTAAAGGGTTAATACTTGCTCTGTCTTCTGGAAGTGCAGTAGTTTTTCATGACAGGCTNGTACGGATCTCAGAACAAACAGCAACCTTTGCCTTATAAAACATTAAGAGATTGGTTTTTATAACCGAAGTGGAGAGTGTTTACAGCGCGGTACGCACTGATTCCTTATATAAAACAGACACGCTTCGTCTTTAAAGGGTTAATACTTGCTCTGTCTTCTGGAAGTGCAGTAGTTTTTCATGACAGGCTGTTAACAGAGAGCAGCTGCTTCAGTCATGCACTCGCATATCAATTTCAACTGCAGACGTTTCGGGGTTATCTTCTGTGACGTATTCAGAGGGATGTTTCGGCTCTCTCGGGGCTTCACTTGGTGCAAAACGGCCGTCAGTGAAGACAAGTCGACCTACTGGCCGCAGTCCGTTGCTCTGGGTACAGACAGTGGGTTTCACTCCGTTGCTGCCTTTGCATAGTCTTCTCCCAGTGATCCCGGAACACTGTTTTGGACCACAACTTCGCTTGGGCGTCATCCTTCTCAACTCCTCGCTCGTCGTAGTGTTTCACTGGGCCAAGTACTGACACATCAAACGGTTGCAGTCTAGGGGCCATATGACCAGGTAATTGGAACAGTATTAGGCCCTTGCGACTAGCCACATTCAGGGCTTCAAAATTTTTTGAGCGTCTTGTGTGCCTACCTAGGACAAGAACTTGTTTTTCTGGATTCGGGCGAATAAGCGAACACAAACAAGGTGTTCCAGCGACGTGGCAAACAATTTCCCGTTCATATATTCAGTCTCCGAGGCCTCTACCACGCATGCAGGAATACCGCAAAAAAAAAGAGAGGAGTCATTCTGTTATCTATTTAAATGCACCAATCGAACAGAGGTTCCTAATGCATTGACAAAGGCTACAAGGACGATTCGAGTATTAACACCCTTGTAGCCACTGGCAATTAAGTCAACTTGGTTTGTCCCCATTACAGCGATCACTTTTTGGCATTTCTTTTGCATATCACAAAACCCTAATTTGTCGACACTGTAGATCCTTGTTGTAGATCCAGCTCTGATCACAAGGATATTAAAAAATACTGCCCCAGCCATAGAAGTACTTTCTGGTTGTCGTAACGACAAGTTGGATACCGCACCACAGAGTTACAATAAAATCTTTTTCCCGCCAATTTCAACTCCGTTAAGTACGCGCTTGAAACGATTTTTCTGCCACTAATATGCAAGCTTTCTATGTTCGGTGATTCTCATGTCCAAAAAGCAAGTTCCTAAGTGCGTAACATGAGCCATGATTTCGTTTTCCACTTCGAGCGACAATGTACGAAGCCGGGTCTTTAATCTGTTCCGTGAATACCCCATAGAACTTTCTAGTTTAAGTGACGATACAGTGCCAGATTTAGAATTCTGTAGGTTTCATTACGTTTGTTAAAACCCATTGTTACTGCCCTGCATGTCTTCAAAGCTTTCTCCATATCTGCTTGTTTACTGTTTCCATGGCGTCGTTTTGTCGTTCTGTAAAAATAACACTGATTTAAAACGTACTACAAAACCTTACCAGTACCATTTCGGAACGTGTAAAAATTATGATTTAAGAAACTCGCTCTTCCAGTAATACTGGCGCATAAACTCAACGTCTTTGAGAAATATCGAAGTATGAAAGTGGGCAGAATTCCATAGAGAGGATTCCGTTGTTCTCGTATATGACGTTGCACCACTGGGTAATGGGATAACCAAGTTTCGAAGCAAAGTAGTGTCCTCATCTTGAAGTGCCGGCCCTTGAAGATGAAAACACTGCGTTGCCTCAAAATGTCGGGCTCCAAATACCCACTGATGTACCATCATAACCTAAAAGAACAGGCTTCTCAGCTACACAGCTCCGAAAACTCCAAAACTCCCGTAATTACACGCAATTTTTGGCTATTCCGTTACGAAAAATACAATCACTTTAAAAATGCGTAATGGTCATACCGAAAAAAGGGAAAACTATCACTTTACCTCATTATTTCATTTCTACTTCTGTCACGACACAACCCACTTAAGCACTGAACCGCAATTCGTGCAGCTCTGAAATGACATTTAGTGTCTAATACCAGATGACGGCCCAAATAATTTTCCTAGTCACAAAAAAATAAAGCACAAATCAGGCGCCAGTACGATATAGGCATCTCTCCGTCTACAAGTTTTAGCTGGGGAGACATGGTACCCAGAAAGTCTATCATTCTAATCTGTGCAAATGTTTTTCGCCTACCTTCCTTGTTCCACAAGGACGTTAGATGCGTGCATCACGTACGTAATGTGTCAGATCTTCTCATTACATTCAGACGGCAGTACAACACAAACAAGTTCGGCAATGTTTGCACAGTGTAATAATTCTCGCACGTTCGCCGCCTTTTGTTGCAACCTTCAAATTACATGCACTGCCACCCGAAAACAATGATAATTATTATACGGGAAAAGCGTGCTGGACATAAGCTGTGATTAATTTTTCTCTACAACAGGGATCCTCTTAACTTTTTTTGCTGACCCACCACTAAACGAAAATTAACAATTTCAATGTAACACCCACACTTTTTTGTATTCAAATAAACAAGCTGAAATTGGAAAGACAGGCTGGCAGTGGGAATGAATTACACAATGGTATTACAAAATATATATCGCCTGTGTTTTATTTATCTTTTAACACTTGTATTCTTTTTATATTTCAATTTTTGTAATAAATATCGCGCAGCAGTAGCGGTACGGGTACCACAGTTTGAGTAACCACGGTCTACAACGTGTCTCTACATTTTTTTTTGCACGGATAAGTGTTTAAGGACTTACGCTCGAGATACCTAACTACGAGTAATGACCTAAATAACTCGACGCAGCTAACAGTTTCTCAGCTAATCATGAACTTCGCCGCATATTACGAAACCCGAAGGTTCATTACCGTGTTCACAAAAACGCGCCACTTGTCCCTATCCTGAGCCAGATTAATCCAGTCCACGTCACGTCACACCACACCATTCCTTTCAGACCCATTTTAATATCATCCTTGAGATACTCGTATAAATGCATATGGGTCTTCAAGAAAAGTGTTCATTAACTTTGTCCGATCTTAACCAAAATTATCGACAATTTTACCAAAATTCCCCAATGTCAAATTTTATGAAAATCCATTCGGCGGCTTTCGAGTTATTACATGTAGACAGGCGCACACAGAGACACAACGAAACGGCACGTGAATTTTTGTAACTCTCGTTCCAAATGCGCTCAAAGTGCAAGCCAGGAATTCACTGCATACTCCTGCTGTTAAGTGTAAACGACGACGACGACGACGACGACGACGACGACGACGACAACAACAACAACAACAACAGCAACAACAAGAACATTGGTATGCGGTAGTGCCATGGGTCAGGCAGTCAGTCGCCGGCCTCTTACCACGGAGGATAGGGTTCGAGCCCAGGCCAGTCCAAGTGGGTTTTATGGTGGACAGAGTGGCACTGGGACACATACTTTGGTTCTCCCTTGTCAGTTTCATTCCACCAATGGTCCATACTCGCACTCTGCCATCGACGCTATACAATCTTAGCAACTGACTGCGTCGTTAAATAATGATACACACTGGTATGAGTTTAAAAATACGAAGACACTATGACCATAGAACTGAACTACATCAGTGCGAAGGCGATAAATGTCAAATCCGAGCGCATGCAATGATAATTACATAAAGAAAAGTTGTTACGAACTTTAAAATAAAGTCAACTTATTTATAAAAGTATCGAGAAAGACGGCGCAGGGAATGCTAGTTTATAAACACAAGTTTGTTAAATTTTAAAGTGAATGCTATGAACTATTAATAAAGCTTTCCAGAAGAACTTTTTAAGTACTAAATATGTGACGGGAGGTCAACAGAAATTTAAATGCAGAACCGTTCAAGCAGCAGCACATCTGTATTGATCTTCAGAAGTTTTAACAGCTGTGCCAGTAAAGTTAATGCCACTAAGAAGTTAGCCTAGAACTGTAACACTTGATCTCACGGCGATGTCTGTGAATATTACTGTCTCACGGGATGTGAGGCCGTGCAATATGGCAGACGGACACAGACGTTTCACCCTAACTTTGTCTTCATTATCATTTCAATTATTTATTTATTATAATTATTTTTTCCATATTTCCTTTGCCTTACTTTATTGACTGTTTCCTTACTTTCTGCTCAGCTGTTTCCTTTCTTCCCGTGTTCAGGCCCTTTTATCAGCCAAAGCCAGCTACACCGCTAACACTGGTTCGAACTTCGCTACCCTCCCCATATCACTGACCGTTTTCTTCCCGTGTGGTTTAAGCCCACTCCTCTATCCTCAATATGGAGGCAACAGGTTCCTCCGAAACGTTGTAGCTACTTATATACCAAATGACACGGTGTCACATCCTAGGAGACAGTAATCTTCAATGTTCAGAACTAGCATCTTCCATGTCACACATGACATATCGCGCTTATAAGCACACCGGCCCTTTGGGTCTAGGAGTTCAGGAAATTTGTGGGCAGCATATGCCATCTCTCAACAGTCAAAAGCTTTTCAGCAGTATAAATTGCGTGTTACTGTGAAATGTTAATATGGAAAGGGACAACGTAGTCGACAAAGTAACTAGGTTATGGGCTGGACGACTCGGAGTTCAATTCTCGACAGGGGTACGAGATTTTCTCTTCTCCAGACTCCAGGGTCCACTTGCCTCCTATTGAATGGGACCCACGGGTCTTTCCCCAGGGATATAGCGGCCGGATTATGAAGCCGACCACCCACCTCCACTTACTGAAAAAACTTGTTTCAACAAACAAGTGAGAACACTTGCTACACAGTAAACGGTCACTTTGCGGCAGTCCTGCAGACATTGGGTTAACCCGAGATTTGAGGTTGACATAATGATGCTAATGCAGATTCCAGTTTCCTTGGATATGACGCCGTACAGGTAGGTTAGGATCAACAATCGCAGAACCCTACCGCCTCCATCTTCAGGGTAGTCCAAGACGAGTGCTGGTAAACAATCAGAAACTTGCAAACTACCTTGAAAATGAAGGTTAGTAAGTTCTGGTTGGGGGCCCGCGCCCCCCCAGAAATTACGGTTGATTCTAACCGACCTACATGGTATCACACCATATCATATTCCCAGAAGACTGGAATCTATATTGAGTTTTCATTATTAGCCTTTAGCGCACTGCGTGGGTCACTGCCTTGTTGTAAAAGGTAGCAAAGTGCATCTGCCTGCTTATCAGTCAAAGCCATCACTCAACACAAGAGAGTTTTAAGTCCCCAGCTTTTCACTGTTTACCGGACTGCAGATGTTGACAATACACCTTTCTTCATCTACCCTGTCTCACTTGCACAGCAGACTGGTTAGTTAACAACAAGCATCTTGTCGACAGCCTTCTATCTTTAGGAAGCAGACTTTAAGTTCTGGTGGCCTTTGTGTTGATAATAACAGAAGAAACAGACATGGAGCGACGCATAAGAAAACGAGACGGAGAGAATTTACACAAGGGAGTGACCAGCGGTGATTAAAACATACAGATACTTTACAAAGTAGTTCCCTGACAAAAGAGCAATAATATCGTAACGGAAATTTGAAATGTAACCTGTCCAAGCAGAGCGGCTTTCTACAGAAAAAAACAGTTACTCAGGGCCCACTGACGAGGCCGAAAAATAGACATGAAAGTAACTTATCACACAAACAGGTGCGTTACCTTCAATTTACCCTGCAATGTGCACTCGTTCTTTGTACAGAATATGGTTCCTCTAGTGAATGCGGTGCTGTATAAGTGAACGATGATAAGGAAGTCACGTTTCAAACCTAGAACTTTTTATACCCCAGAAAGAAATCCGTTTCAACTGAATCAGAAGGGGGGGCAGGAAAGAGATGTTGGTAGAAAGAAACATGGACTTATGGAGACACTCATACCTGAGGACTGAACAATTTATTTACCTGGATGAGACTTCAGTTAATGATGGACGGTAGGATTCTTACAGACTGGCGCGGTAAGTTGTCACAATGCCCAAAGACGTTTCCCTGCCTGGCATCACGACGATGGGAAGCATCCTACAACACAAGAAACAGGTTTTGTCATTGTTCATGCACGTGGAAAGGTCGAATTTATTGACGGTGCAAAGTTATTATTCCTCGCAAAAGAAGAACTCAGAGGACTACGGTGATGAGATGGATACAAACAGATTTGAAGAGTGCTGACCAGACGAACTGTTGCCTAACACTGAACCTGAAAGCGTAGTGCTTATGGATAGTGTGGCATATCAGGGCCACAGGTGTGAACTGATGCCCAGTACTGCATGTAAGAAGGAAGATGTGGAACAGTGGCTGCTAGCAAAGAATACATGATTTCCTGGCGATTCTTTAAAATGGGAATTACTACAAGAAGGGAATATTGTGAATAACGAGTACACTTCATGTGATGACGAAATTCAAGAGCAAAGATGTGTGACAATGAGTGACCATTTGCAGACTTCAGCCAAATCAATACTGAATTAAATAGAGTTTCAGCAGGGGTGGAGTTATGCTGCTGCAAATACACAAAGTTCAAGACTCTTTTGTGTTACAACTTAATACGCAACGCATTTGATGAAATTTAGGACATTCATTCGGCTCAATCATTGCAGGCAAGTAACGCAAACTGAACAGGAAATGTGGAAGGCGGAAAGGTTACGGGATTATGTTGAACCGTTGATGGTGTAACCCGCCGATTCCACCAGAAGCCGTTTTCTTACCGCCAGCGGTTCGAACTATAGCAACAGCAATTCAAAGGATAGCGTAGACATTTCAGGAGTAGCACCTCTACACTAGACAGGCAGGCACTTCAGTATTTGCACATAGCTAAGTTTAGCTGAGAAAATAACTTAAAATGCTGTTTTCTTTCATTTTCTTATATACACGTGTATATATAGCTTTGCCTGTTGTTTTGTATGGGTGTGAAACTTGGTCGCTAACATTGAGGGTGGAGCGTAGACTGAGTGTCTTTGATAATAGGTTGCTCAGGAGGATATTTGGGACTAAGAGGGATGAGGTAACACCGGAAAAGACTACATAACGACGAGCTTAATGATCTGTACTCACCAAACATTATTCGGGTGAGCAAATCAAGACGAATGAGATGGGACGGGCATGTAGTATGTAAAGGAGAGAGGAGCCCCTTGGTGGGGAGCTCTGTGGGGAGACCACTTGGAATACCGGGTGTAGATTGGAGGATAATATTAAAACGGATCTTCAAGAATCGGATTGGGGCATGGACTGGATTGATCTGGCTCAGGATAGGGACAGGTGGCAGGCTCTTGTAAATGCGGTAATGAGCTTTCGCGTTTCACAAAATGCGGAAAATTTCTTGACTAGCTGAGAACCTGTTAACTTCTCAAGAAGGACACTGGTCCATGGAGTCAGTCAGTCAGTCAGTCAGTCAGTTAGTTGCGGAATAAATTTTTCATATGATAAACCGTTTTGATAAGCTACAGAAATTATGACTATGTTGTGTGTATGTGTGTGTAAAAAGCTTATTACTAACATGAAATATTAATTTTACCCACACCTAAAACCTTCACCTCAAAAACATTTTTTTGTTCAAACCACAGTATACTCTAAAATAACTATTACAGACACCGACACTTCAAATGTAAAATATCTAAAAACGAGGTACTTTACGTGAACTATGGTCACTAGGCTACGGGCTGAACGATCAGCAAGTCGGAACTCAACTACAAGCAGGCCGTTTCATTTTGCACTGCGTTTACAGCGGCTCTGGGGACTGCTATCTAAAGGGTACCGCGCGCCTTTTCTCCGGGGCGTAAAACGGCCTGGACGTGAAGTTAAAAATACGTGCAGCCATACTTCCACAATCCTGGTACAATCAGAGTATCTTCGCAATGAGGCTAACGCACTTTGGTGCGCTGGTAACAAGCAAAAACACGATGATTGGGAGGTTCAAATTTTCGCCCGCCACATGAGAGCATTATTAACCGAAAGTTTCGACTCAGAGTTAGCAGGTGCGGCATACCCCTTGGTTTGCTAAATTGGCACTTGTGTCGGCCAGGGCTGACCAAAGTAACCGAGGCCTTAGCCTGAAGCGACCGGATATCAGCAGGGCAATCGAGGTTGTGTAAAAAGGCGGGAAGTCGACATAACGAACTGCGCCCAGCACTTTCCAGCTACTCCAAGTCACAACACATATCGTTGTTTGTAGCAGAAGTCCTTAATATGGCCAGGTCAAGCTCTTCAGCCTACCTGGCAAATTTATTAGCGTAAGCACTATCCCGGTTATAGCTCTAAAGTTCCCGTGTCCTAGCCCAGCGACGCGTTTCGTGCATAGGAATGGCTAAACGGACTAAGGGGCGTCGATTTCCACGGCCGTTAGTTAGCCTTTTGAATTGGCTGGCTACCTTCACACCCCTATGCGCTGCCATGTTACGAAGTTTAATTACGCACAGTGGCAACTTACACCAATTTCTGTACGATGACAAAATCCACAAGTTCGTTACAGATGTCACTCCAGTAGTCTGAAGAGATGAAACATACGGACACCATTCCGTTATGGGTTTGCGCTATGCAGCTATTCGCATAACAGCGGAGGAAAACGAAATGGCGCCCAACTTTGTCACTAGAGGAAAACCCTTCAGGTTGAAAATAATATTTCCTGTATTTGCACACAGGCTTAGTGTTTCTTCCGTGTAGTGCACCGATAAGTGACGCCGCTGCGTGTGTCCATCTGAACGCAACGAGAGCGATAAGCTTACATTATATTCCATATAAATTATTTTCCCGCAAATTTTAACAAGCTAGCATACCTCAGTCGGTACGGTGACTACGTTATGGTTTGGTCAAATATTTTTGTCTACACCACTACCCCCAGATCAACTCTGCAGCCCATTCTGCCTCCTATCCAAAGTGCACAGCAGAATCTTTCCTATGGGTTATAGCGCCTAGGACGTAAAATGACCGTCAGCGAAGGAGCTTAAGAAGACGCGGAAACACAGTCTACATCTACTCCCGAACACGTCTTAATGCGTGCTGTTTAACTAAGTGCAACGACTTCACCTTTACATATATTAATCTTCAAATTTTCCTTGGGACAAAATTATGCAGCATCACTCTGCTTCGGCCTCTTTCTTGTTTCGCAAAATGGCGGCCTCTTGCACAGCGAGTTCTCCAGACAGTGCGATCTAGCGCTTCGTCTTTCAACTTCCAGTACCCTTTGGCTTCCTTCAGGTCATTCAGTAGCTGCTTACGTCTTCTTCCTCGTCTTCCTCCGCCTTCTATCTTTCCTTCAATAACGTGTTTTAAAAGGCAGTTCCTACGCAAGACGTGACCAATCCAGGTAGCCTTCCTTCGTTTTATTGTACTTACGATCTTAATATCTATACCAATAAATTAATAACGATAAAACAGACAGTCGCTTTGTTGTGAAATAAACTGAACAACACATCAATTATAAGAATTTCGTGGCGCCTATACTGGAAGCATTAGTGCTGTTTTTAAAGTTCGCACTTTCGCCATGTCCACACTCCGTGAAGACAGGCCCTAGTGGGTATGCCAATGCCACTACCTTGCTAAACATTGTAAAGAAATGTCGTAACTCGGCCAAAAGTCATTACTGCTGGCGAAACGATGGGGCATCATGTGTCTCCTATTAGCACCATTTTCCTACCAGAACTGTCCTAATATCGTGGCCTATTTACTGCTATACCCGCATTCGCCTAGATACGCCTAAGCTAAGAAAAACCACGACGATCGGCCTTCGTGCGAGAACCTAAAAGGATGTCACGAATACGAAGGAAGAAAGCCACAGGATGAACAACCCCCCGTCACCCCTTACACTGCGACATCCGGAAACGTTACAGGCACGAGGCATAGCTGGAGCACCCTCTTCTCAAACGCAAGGTACCAGGGTAGTGAAAAATGCAGGCGTCTCGCTGTAGGTTAGTCTGATCAAAGACAATTATGTGTAGGCAGATAGGGCCAGTTAAAGTACTTTTCTATCCAATGCTACCAGATTTCCGTAAAAGCACTGGTTTTGGAACGCTTCCCTGCTCCGTCTGTTTGTCTTCTGGTAACAGCAAGTATGCAGCAATGGTGGAATGATATTGACAGTGAAAAGCCGATATACTCGGAGAATCTGTCCCAGCCGGTTTGTCCACCACAAATCTCACACCAACCAGTCTAGGATCGAAAGCAGGCCTCCTTGTAGAGAGGCCGGCGACCAATCTGACCATGGCACGGCCGTCTGAGCCGGTGCTGTGTACCAGCGTTCTTTATACCAAGTCCTATGGTTCCTACTACAGTCACTGCTCCCGACGAAACAACGGATGGATTACCTCGGAATAACGGCACTTTGTGGGGTAACAGGCCGGTGGGTCGGTCTGCCCGCTGGCACAGTGTTGCACAGCTACCTGAACTCCAGCACTGTTTCACAGTTTATTGTGCACTAACTCCACGCAGCGGAGATCTTGAAAAGAGAAAAGCGGTAAGATTGCAGGTGCTCATGACGGTGACCAGCAAGGATACACACCGTGCAGTTTGGTACACTAGCTATCCACCAAACAGCGACGCAGTCATAGAGCTTTAATGGAATCCGGAAGTTCACTATCGTGTCACTACAGCCCGCCAATGGGCTCTGTTCTCCCACCCTTCAGGTGTAGTTGTAAGGATAATATTAAAAAGGGTCTTAAATAGGATGGAAGGCTGTGGGCTGGGTTCTTCTGGCTCAGGATATCAACCAGTGGGCGAGCTCTGGTGAATATGGGAAAGAAGCTTCGGGTTCCATAAAAGGGCGAAATTTTATGCCTGCGTCTAAGTCCACAGAAGGCTGCCTTCCCTCCCGGTTTCCGGACCAGAATTTTGTATGCGCTCCTCATACATATAAAATGCGTCTACGTGCTCTCGCCATCTCATCCTCCTTGACCTATCGCCCACCCGCCTGTCTGTCTGTCTGTCCGACCCTCTGTCTGTCTGTCTATCTATCTATCTATCTATGTCTGTCTGTCTGTCTGTCTGTCTGTCTATCTATCTATCTATCTATCTATCTATGTCTGTCTGTCTGTCTGTCTGTCTATCTATCTATCTATCTATCTACCTATCTACCTAGAATAGAAGAGAATAGAATACAAAGCGGTCGCATGGCTTCAATAAAAGGCCATGCCGCACTTAGGCCTCAGTCGGCCCATTGTGCCCAACCTCTGGATCACGTATCGAGGCCAGCTGTCCCAACACAGGAGAGAATGGCTCTCAGATTACATTTTCTGATATTCTTAGGGCCCAGTCTGTCGCAACCTAATCTACCTACTACCTACCTACTACCTACCTACCTACCTACCTACCTACCTACCTACCTACCTACTACCTGCCTGCCTGTCTGTATGTCTACATCTATCTATATATTTATGTATCTGTCTACCTATATACACATCTACGTATTTATCTATCCATTAAACTTCATGGTGCAGTCCTGCAGAAATTAATGGTTGTTCAGCTAATCAAGAAATTCCCTGCCCTTTATGGAACCTGAACGTTATTACACAGCCACAATTTTACATACATGTCAAACACAGGTGAAGCCCACTGGACACACAGTTTGCTTCTTGGGATAGCTCGTGATGAAAAGAAGCCAGCAATGCGATTCACCGTGCAACACATGCGCATTAAGAACAACGAAGCGTCTAACGGAAAAAATTACTTGCAAAAATGTGCGCACTCAACTTTGCAGTTTCGCCTCCTACATGTCTACTGGCGGAGCAGGGATAGCGTAGTCGGCATAATGACTAGGCTACAGTACGGACGACCCGCGGTTCCAACCCGGAGAGGGTCCAGGCCGGCTATGGAGCCCGCCCAGCCTCCGACTCTGCAGGTGCCAGGGTTCCCTCCCCGAGATGAAACGCCCGAGCACCAAGTCGACCATTCACCAGCGTCTAGTACCGAGGTTAAGAATGAATGGAGCTGTAACTCCACTCCCCTATATGATTCATACAGTCGACAGGGACAGCTTCATAGCTCTACTGTGTTTCAGCAACAAGGTCTTATAACGAATCGTTTTATTCTCAGCTCAAACCCCTTCTATTCCAGATTAGTATGCGTTTCTTCCGGTAGAATGGGTCGCAATGCGTTCACACGCGTACACATCACACTGTTTTATAATTTGTACAATTCACACATATGCAGTGCCCTCCTTACCTTAAACTAAAGGTCACGATACTGCATTCTGCGCATAACTTCTAAACGAGGTCCCTCAAAACGTAGTTTCGGTAACTTGGTAGCCTAGTCGGTAGAGTGACGAGGCTAAGGGCTGGACGATCCGGGGTTCGAAGCCCGGCAGGGAAACGAGATTTTTATGCTCCAAAAACGTTCAAACCGCCCTGGGACCCACCTAGCCTCCTATTTAACGGGTACCGGGGGTCCTTTCCCATTGGTAAAGCAGCCGACACGACAAAGCGACCAATACCTCCAATTAGTGTTGAGGTTAAGAATGAATGGAGCTACACCTCTACTCCCCCGTGACTCCCTGGCGTGGAGAAAAATAACTTTACGTTTTTTTATTAAAATGCACTGTTCGGCCTGTTCTGCATCATAATATTACAGACGTCGGCTCCCGCACACTGCCATAACATATCATTCCTCTAATAACGGATTGGGTCTCCCACCCCAAATCGCATAAACACATATACTGTAACATGAAGGTTTTCGACCGTGCAGTACCCTGACTATGATTCGGCACTTTGTCGACATGCATGTGAAATGTGACGCATGTGTGATTTTTTTAATCTTACAGCTTGCACTTAGGTTACTCCTAAAGTGAGGACAAGATTATCACCACTTAATATCAGCCCTTGAAGTGTCTTTGCACTAACAGAGCTTCGATAAATATGTCACTTGTCGTAAGATTTTTTGTTCAACACAAAACATGACAAAAGTGCGAAATATATTTAAATTTCAGTTTAAAGGCTTTAGATAATGAAGCATCCAAGAAATATACGTGAAACATTAAATGGAGTAAGGTACAACACACCGTTATGTGTTAGAAACTGATAATATGGTAATAGTTTAAAACATAACGACAATGTGAAACTTCGAGGTTATATATAACAAATTTAGTGTAGTTGGAAACGGCAGGATTGAAAAAAAAATAGTCACCAAATCACAACTTCTGCCCACAACGTCCTGATACACAATTTATGCCACGCTGCATTATCTAACACAATGAATTTTCTTTTAAAACAGTCAGCAGTCCAAATAAAAAATGACGGCATATTGCGTCGTGCGCGAGCATGCAAGCATACACAAAAACTCGCCGAACTGAAACCCGACGAATGCATTTTGATCAAAGTCAGTAACTTTAGACTCCTACGCAGGACAAAAGGGGTTTCGTTCAGTTCCGCGGTTCTCTTGCTCTTGGAAGGTCTAGGCGACCGCCTATCCTCAGGGTTTCGCCCCGCCGTCTACGGTACACGTAACTACGTACTGACGACTTCCTTCCACAGCAGCCGGGATAGCGCAGTCAGTATGGTGACTGGGCCGGACGATCTGGGGTTCGAATTCATACGTCAGCAAGATATTTATCGCTTCTCCAAAAGGTCCAGACGGGCTCTGGGACCCACTCAGCTGCTCTATGACTACCGGGGACTTTCCCCATGGGTAAAGCTGCCCAGGCATGAGGCTGACCACTCACCTCCATGTAGCTCTGAGGTTAAAAAGTGGACAAAGTGTAGGCCTATAACGCCATTCCCCTACATGCATTCATGGTGTGTATACGGACAAAATTACCTTTTTTACCGCTTGCTTCCATATTCCTCCAAATTTACCATTAACTTTTGAAGTCTGAAATCCATCTAAATGCTATAAAATTCAGTCCCCACTTCACACAACGCGACACCACTATGCAGACAACTCGATTAAAGTAGTTCGGTGACGTATCCTTTCTTTGTTCTAAGATTCATAGAAAACACACAGCCTGTCACACTAGTGCAGATTTCGCAATCTTAAATCACGCTGTACAGGTAACTTGTACGTTTGGGACCGGGGGGGGGGGGGGGATGAAATTTTAACCATTGGGCTAGAAGCGAGTCTCTTCTACAACGACAGCGGATTAGCAGACGCCACCCTACGTACAGCAGGGCCCGTCAGCCAGCTCTGCTATGCTCTTCACGGTAACAAACGACCTACAGAAATGGTAACAGGGTTAATGCTCATTCTACCACTTTCACTCACGCGCTAAAATAACGGCAGCAGTTGTGCCAGCGTCTGTTCACAAACTGAGAAACTATGTTCAGTGGACAAGTATGCAGTACACTACAAGGCACACCAATCGAAGCGTACAAAATCCTTAATTCGCCTATCTATCTACATCAATGCAAAAAAGGCGTCTAAGCGTGAGTGAGTCGCTGCTTCTGGCACGCATAACTCATAAGAAAATAAGGATGGAAGCTTGAAATTTTGGCAGTAGTTTTAGTCTGGTTACAAGATGCACTGTGCCAAGTATAAACGAAATCGGATTCTATCCCATCGTATGATGATTTAAAATTAGGTTAAGCAAAACAAGAGTTGCACGTCAGTTGAAATTCTCTCTTTAGTGAATACAATAAAACATACCGAAACAGTGAACTGTCTATCGTCAAAAACCAAAAGGATAATAAATATCCGTACAGCATTACCAGTTGGAGTTTAAGCTTATTTGAATTAGCTCTTTCTAACACAAGCCCAATCAACCCGCAGCTTGCGGGCAACACGTTGCCCACGGAGACATTTTAAATTACAAAACGTCTTCCCTGGCAAAGCCGAGCAAGAACACCGAAGCAATTTTGAAAACTTTTAAGCTGTTTATTTATGGATGACAAATATTACATTACTAGTTCGTTTTGTAACAATCTGCTAAAAATCGCGACACCCTAGCCTAGACTGTGAACGGAATTTTTATAATTTCTCCTCATTATCATTATATTTTTACTGCACATGATGTACAAAAATAGATAATTAAATTTATGCCTATAATTATACGTATACTAATTCAGCCTTCATTCTGCATACCGAATTTCATATTTCCTCCATGCGAACCAAATTTTGCCGAACTTGATCGCGCCACAGAAAATGTTGAGCGGGACTGCTCTAACACATGTTTTAGGACGTGATAAAATAGGCTGAAACATAAAAACCAAGGACTAAGGGGACAAAAAAGAATTAAGAGACATCTTCTCAAATAAAACTTCCAGGGTGCCCAAACAATTTTTGTGATTTTTATTTGAACTCTTAAAAGGCTCCTGAACATGCATCACTGTTCCGTTGCACTGATATTTGATAAAGGCACTCTATTATTACAGCAGCAATCCAACAGATGATATTAACGCTTGCACTGCTATGCGAATAAAGAAACGACTGATGAAAGGGCCGTGGAGTAGCGCGTGAATATTATGGCGGAAGTGGCTGATGCAAATACAGGGGCTTTATCCAACAATCCTCAAAACAATTAGATGCGATAATAATTGAGCTTAGTGTTACTCAACCTTTTTGAGCCCCAACCTATATTAGGCAAGCAGCTTTTTCTCGCTACTCCAGGAGTCAAAAATAAAGAGAGATGTACGGTAAAGAAACATGAATTGGTATAACGGCTGTAATATTTTAATGATTTAATGGGATCAAAATAAGCATATACCCACTGACATGCCTCTGCACGAGTCTGAGTTTAGTATTTTAACTCCTGTTACGGCGCTTATAAATAAAGTTAGTTTTCAAGATCTTTTAAGTTTGAATTTTTCCGTGTTTTGTGAGGTGTTCCTCCGAGAAAATTTTGTTAATTGTGCTGTAATTCCGGCGAAACCCGATAATTTTGTTGAGCTGCGCCAATAATTTTTTGTCGAGAGGCTGGCAACATTGGTAGGCATTGGGCTTTGTCATTTTTATAACATAACAGCCAATAGGACATTGCTACTTTGTCACGACAAGTGATCACACTTACAAAATGTACTGCTTTTAACACGCCTCTCAAAGCAGTGTGAGTTAGGTGGTCAGTTGACTCATAAAATTGTTTCGCGAGCCTCTCAGCAGAGCTTCGCGACCCATAATTTGAGAAACACTGGTTTAGCCTAACGTGTACATAAAGGAGGAAAAGCCATGTCTGTGCCCTAATACTGCTTCATTACAACGCATCGAGAGATTGAAGGTCAACAGCCAGATCAGGAGTTCTCAACTTTTTTGTTCACGACCCAAAATCTGCCCTGCAACCCAAACAGTACTAGTACCTACCTTACACCCCACTCAAACCATCAAAGCTTACTTGGTTGTTATGAGAGTTCACGACCCATCGACAGACTCTAAGAGCAACTAAGTTCAACTAAGCGCATTGCGTACCCACTGAACATGAAGCTACACAAAACATTTCCTTTAGACCTTGCTGCTAATCAAACCCCGACCCGTAGTCCTGTGGGATGTGGTACTGTGTACGTCTCGCAGATCTGTTCCTAGGACATGCTGGCACCAATCTATTAAGCTACCTGGCGTCACGTACCAGAGGCAAGTAATCCGAGTCGTTGTGTGTATAACTCAACCCCAGCTCGCCAGCATGAGTTGAGACCGGTCCGCGTGGCAGGAGGTAAGTAACGCGTTAAAGCGAAGAAAAACCGTGGGCACCACAGCCGGTCTGAAACAGTGGAGGACTACAAAAACATCTCCCGCTCCTGCCGAGAACTGGAACCCGAGTCCTCAGCTGTCAATCACGCAGCTTCGTTACTACAGAGACCAAGCACTTGCACACCGAAACGGCGTGGCTACATGTCAAAAACGTTAAACAAACGTCCGGTATCACGTTAAAAGTTCTGTTAAGTATCGACCTAGCAGCCTCGCATTTCAGAAACTTTGTACTTATTAGCAAACAGTCTGAAGTACTTACTAAGTCTGACAAAATTAGGGTCATCAAACCAACAGTAATGGGCGGGCAAGTTGCACACATGGGAATAAGAAATCCTGAACATGTTTTGATTGAAAAACCTGAAATGAAAGACTACAAGCATAAATCGGGGGGATATTAACAATAACATTAAATAAACTCTGTAGAACAGTGTGGATTGGATTCATCTGGTTAAGGAGAGAGAACAGAAGTGGCTTGAACACAACATTGAATGTTAGGTTTCAATGAAGGCAGGTAACTTCTTGAGCAGCTCAGAGACTAGAGCTTCTCAAGAAAGTATGAAAGTGTAATATAATCTATAATGTATGACCTAGGTAATCAGTAGTTTCTTTTTTAACAGTGCCACTGTGCTCAAACATGTACAGCCAATAACAAACATTTATTATTTAGCAACTTGGATATGGTTATATGGACAGCGGTATGCAAATTTTTAGTATCTCAGGATAATTCAATTACAGTCATTTGTGAACATGGCTATTTCAACATGCATTATTAAAAACTTGAAAGGTGGGGCACGATTTTAGCTGTAGTAATCATATTCTGACAACAAATTTGGAAATATGGCTAAAGTGATTTCATAAGAAACTTGACAACAGCATAATGAAAAAAACAGGCTTATTTATCAAGTTAGTCACTTATGTGAACTTAGTTATGCATTCATATCTTCAATGCTGACAATACACACCTACCCACACACACATAACCATTACAAGGGAAGCAACAGTGAAACTAACCAAACCACATAATATTCCTGGTGAAATCTATTTTCTTATGTAATGCAGTGTTTCCAGAATTGTCCTAGCTGTGCCGTTCTTTCAATTCTGATGAATCCTGATAAATCCCCAAATGAATACAAACTTAAAAGTGGCAGAATAAATGTATGTTACTACAAAATCAAAGAAAAGTCTAATCAAGCACACACAAAGATAGCATAATCAATATAAATGTTGATTTGAATGGACTTCACAGTGACTTGTTTGGTTTGTGAACAATAATTTCAATAATCTCTTTTAATTCTCACACTGAAACATTACTGTGCTTCTTCTTGTTGCCCAATTAGCTAATGAAACTTCTAGCAGCAGAACCCAAAGGCTTAAATAATTAATTAATTCATACTAAAGCCTGATAATGCTCTAAAGCCAGTTCCATTCACTTCATAACCACTTCTCTACGAACCATCATAATTATATCCATCTCCTTTTAAGATGCTTCCCAACCAGTTTTACCATCAACACTGCATATGTGTTTCTTGTCTCCCCATTTCACCCATATATCTGCTGAATTCCACTACCTTAACATACTGAGTAACCTACAAAATCATTATGTCAGTTGTTGTATCACACTGCACACTGGCCATCTACTTCATGAGCTGAGAAAGCTGTCAGTGATGGGACTGTCTATAGGGACAGAGATTTGCTCCTTGACCACAACAGGGTCCCACTCAACCTCCTATGCAGTGTGCACTGAGGCTTTTGCTACAAGTGTAAAGCAGCCAGAGCATAACAATGACCACTCATCTTCATCTAATGTGGGGAAATTTACTTCCATATCCCCAGTATGTCTGTGGGTTGTGTGATGCTTACAAAAAAGGAAAACTCTACCTTCACCCTTCTTCTCACCTATGACACTTCATCATCTTTAGGTACAAATATGTTCCTGTATTCCAAGTTTTCAAAAGCTCTGAATTTCAAAAAATTCTTGACTTCAGATGCACAAAACTCATGCTATGCCGATAAGTTAAATTAGCTATGATCATAGAACAAAAATGTATGCATACAAATGTTCTGTGCATTTTGTGTGTGTATATGTGTGCACATGGAAGGGAGGGTGCTTTAAATTTATTGCACACAATGAATCTTTGAGGCCACTTCATTATCAGCTTCTCACAACTCAGAACACCACATTACTTAATCCTAGCAAACTGGGTCATGACAATATCCATGCACCAGATCTATGATTCACATTTTCTCCAGAAACTACCATAACAAGAAATTCAATCTGATCAGCTTTCCCATTGAGTTGGTATCTTAAAAGTTACAATCAATGCATTTAGGTCAACTTAAACACACTTTACCTACATACAAAGAATGTGATATGCTTTAATCAGCACCCTGTTCCACAAACTTAAGGAAATCTTCTCATATGAGACATTGTATGAATATCTGTTTTGCAAACTGCAGCAAGTAAACCTTACTAGCTTTATAGCCGGGGAAGAAATTATTGTACAGTGTACCAGTTTTCACGGAATTTGGAGACTGGGCATTAGCACGTACATGCAGTTGCAGCCACTCGTCAATTTTGCATGTAAACAGTTCTAAGTTTTAAATAGGGTAAAATTAAGTGTAATAACACACTCCAAGCAAACGTACTGAAGCTTAAGTCATGATCATGATGACTAACATCCTGCTTGCTGTTCATACTATTTACGTCTACATAATAAATGATGGCTTAAAGATGGAAGCCCGAGTGTTACCACGTTACATTTCCATCTTCACGATTGAGAACACATACAAAAACTGCATATTTTTATGACAAAAATAAAAACAGGATATTAAAGTACGAGGTACACACCCAAAATCAAATCCCTCAGTCAGCAGTGTGAGTGGGGTAAACTTTTGGATACGTACGGCCCCCTTTTCCCTAACATCACGCAGACATCCTTGCAAAACATAGTTCCACCATACCCACAGACCATACCCTACAAACATGCAAAATTCCTGAATACATACCATTTCCCGTAAAAGAGAGTTTCATGCTCGCATGTCTCTTAGGAATTCACTCCCGTCTGAAACATCCCCTGTGGCAAAATACAATCATAATAACAGCTGTCCTATTGTTACCTTTAAGGTGGTGACCCACTGAGAGAAACAGTTACGGACGACCTTTGGGAATGTGGCGGTTTCATAGTCCAGCTGAAGGCACGTAAACCAATTGGAATGATACAAGACAGTGATATTCTCGCTATCACATAATCAAAGATAATACAAACGCATTGTCCAGAAAATATACATTAGATACTTACGTAAACTCGATCCCAAATATCTTCGTTATCTACCACCTCACAAAAAAGATTTTAGTTATATCCCTTAAAAATTAAAAACAGTTCAATATCATCGCATTCATTGCTAAAACTTCCCTAACTTAATTCTTAGCGGGCATGGACGAAACAATAAAGCAGGCACAAATATCCGCTATGAACGCTTACTTTCCTCAAAAGCAAACACGGCGCATATAACACACATCAAAACGAAATACGAATACATTCAGACAATGGACCTCCACGCCATCTAGTAGATGATATTGCACAATATCATTGAGGTTATGGAGTTCTACTGGCTGTACAGCTCACTGCGATCCTGATGCACCCACGAGGCATGCATTACTCACCATAACAACACACACGAAGCGCTCATTCAGCACCGTTACACTGGTTATATGCGTACTCTTTGTTAGTCGTCATATGCTGCCCTGATTCCTCAACATACGTAGCAAAGTACCGCGTTCACAACAGCCCAAAAATGTCGACATTCATTAAATGTTGTCAACCCTCATGCACCTCTATTGCTCGCATATTAATTCGTACAGATCGGAAAGTCTGTGCAAGTGAAAACGTACAGCGCTACGCACGAAGGTTGCCCGCTTGCGTCGCGCTGAAGTTTCTCTGCCATCTATACGCAATTACCGTGGATCAGCTCCGGACTACGGCCACTGAGCACCGGCTATAGTAACGCATGTAGAAACCGCTTGTGGCGTCACAAACCCATGTGCCCTGGGACCCATTCAACTTTCACCAGGGTGGTATTGCTAGTTGCACACCGTGGTGGGTGAAGGAAGTCGAGACAACGTTAATGTGTACGAAGAGAAAAGTACGAAGTTTGTTTTGCTAACAAAGCACCAGCACAACTCCTTGGAAATATCGTTTTTCCTTAAATAGTGTCATTTTTAAAACGCGCCTCCATGCAAAGCCGGTTAAGTTCTGTGTAAGTGAAATTAGGTTAATTACTGGGACATCCTTCATGTCACTGCTGTTAGACTAGAGAGTCAGTGGTAAACGTTAACTGTAAAACGAAACCGCGCCTGTATCATCTATATGTTGCAAGAAAATTATTAGTATTATTTTAGCACAATCTGCGTTGTTGACAGTATTCGATCAATGTAAGTGAAATGTGGTTAATTACAAGGCGACCCTTCATGTAGTGGCGATTAAATTAGTGTAATAGTAGTAATAGTTGCATCTGAGCTCTGAAAGTGAAATGAGACGGAGCATTCGTTATGTACATGTTGCAAGGAACGTATTAATATCACGTTAGCGGGACTGTCATTGTTGAAAGTATTCTAAAGCAGTACTATCATTGCTTTTAGTAGGGAGACCTGAGGGAAGGAACCACTTGGGAGACCCAGGCATAGATGGGAGGATAAAATTAAAATGGATCTTCAAAAAGTGGGATGGGGGGCATGGACTGGATTGAGCTGGCTCAGGATAGGGACAGGTGGTGGGCTCTTGTAAGTGCGGTAATGAACCTTCGGGTTCCATAAAATGCGGCAAATTTCTTGACTAGCTGAGGACCTGTTAGCTTCTCAAGAACGACTCTGTTCCATGGAGTTAGTTAGTTAGTTAGTTAGTTAGTTAGTTAATTGGATGGATGAATGGATGGATGGATAGTTAGTACTATCATTGCAATGAACGTTTCCTGGACTTGCCAGCACAGCATATACACAGCTCTGCAATAATTTACTGTAGTGAACTTGAGTTTGCATTGAGTTACATTTTATGGATTATAGCTGTTGTACTCACCTGTGCAGTTGGATTCATAGTTGTGATTTTCCAGGACTTCGGCTACTGTGTGATTTGCTTGTGTGAGGTTAGGTCAAGTAGTTTAACCAATCAGACTGTAAATATTATTTTTCAGTTTTTCCTTCCATAATAAATCTGACGTGTTTTTATTTGCATTTTAGGTTGTCTGTTATTGAATAAAAATTATGTAAATATCCACCTAATTCCATACAGATTTTCTTTGTAGTTGGTTCATGTGTGATTGGTTCTGGGCAGTGATCACTTGTGTTGTTCTGTTGTTCATAATACCTTTCACCATATGCGCTGTACAAATAAACTTGTATGTTGATCATGTAACCTGAAAACTTCTGATTTGGCAATTGAAATGTGTGAATTTAGCATTTGTTCACATTCTGAAAGTACATCAAATGTGGAACCATGAAACCTCTGTTGGAATTTCAGTGGTCATATCAGTCTGCAGTGATATTTGTACCCAGAAATTGCTTAAGCCAAAAAACAGATGATTGAATGTGATGGTGTTGGCGTTGATTTTAGTGGTGCCATGCTGTGAGGTGTCAAGCCTGCCACTGTTGGGCGGGCTGTTAGAGGAAGGATGAGTGGGTCGCGGCTGGTCCGCGGGACCAGAAGTCGACTGTTCCTGTATGTAGCTGTTGTGGTTGTGGTGGGGATGGCAGTGTATGTGTTCCATGGTGCACAGTTACAGCTCGATGATGCACGTAAGGTTGCAGACAAGTGTCAACAGCAGCAAGAGTCCTTGTCTGCGCAACTCCAGGGTAGGAACTGTGTTTTTTTTTTAATCTTATATATAAGTTACAGTTTACAAACTGGAAGGTCACGGTTTTGATTCCTGATGGTGTCATTGGGATTTTTCATTGACATAATCCTTTCGGTCACATTAGGGCCGTGGGGTCGACTGAGCCTCTAACAGATGTGAGTACCAGGAATATTTCCTGGGGGGTAAAGGCAGATGATGCATAGGTTGACAACCTTACCACCTTCATGTGCCGATTGTCTAGAAATCTGGCAGCCTCAATCTTGTGGAACCCTAAGGACCTGTCCAGGCCTGTAAGGGGATTGCTTATATATAAATTACAGTTGGTTAATTGTTTTCTGGTTATGTAAATTGTTTGTTTTTATCGATGCCAAATGAAGAGGGTAAATTTATTGAAGTATGACTTGTGCATTTACAAAATAAGCAGTAATAAACATGTACTGTATAGAGGTGTGGTAGCTAAAAATGTAATTTCTTGTATATTAGAATATTATGCAGACAACAGGGTCATAAATAACTGCTTACCATGTTTTAAAAGGTGCTATCATTTAACCTCACTGGGTGTAGCCCATCATGAGAAGCTAATATTCACTGATTTTGCGAAGAAAATCTCTGCCTCTTGTGGAATACAAAGGCACATTTTTCATGCTCATAGAAGCCAGCTACTGACTGTATACTGCAGAGTTACTGAAGCTATGCAGCATTGAAAGTAGCATGAAAGTATTAGAAAGATGGATGAATGAATGATGAAGTGATTGTGGCACATCTTAATGAACTGTTACAGCACTTGCCTGGAGGCACTGAGGGAAACTGCAAAAAATTGTGCCTTTGCATTACTGGACTTAAATCAGATCCGTTCTGAGAATCCACTTACTTGTTTAGAGACACGTGTGTAAGGCATGTGTCCCTGTGGTATGTGGTAATGGTAATGTCAATACAAGTATCATTCTCTTGCTGTTCTAGTAATATTTGAATACAAGCTGCGGCTAGAAAAGTCACTGCAGCAGGAAAGGGCAGATCATCGGAAAACACACGAAGAGTTGGAAAAGCGTGCTGACAGTGAAAAGGAGGCGAACAATAAGCACAGTGCCCTGCAACAGCAGTACAAATTGCTTCAGGTGAGTGTGCTTTGCACGAGGGAGATGTAGTAGATTGTCTCCACTTGAAGACAGTAACACAAATAAAATTTGACCAGGGTTAAGGTGGAAAGTTTGTGTGTTTAAAAAGGTGGTTTTTTATATTGTCTTAATGTGGTAATTTTAATGCAGTTGCATGTGAATGTTATGCTTATGTGACTGTTCACAAAATGAAATAGGACAGGAAGTGGCTTAACAATATGCTGTGTTTGGATCTGTGCCTCCTGGACTCCTCTTGAGATATGTGTAGAATCTAATTCACTGGGGTCACCCTTTTTGTTGTTTACAATTGTAGATATATTGTAGAATGTTATAACTGTTATTATATTAACTTGATGAGCTTTTTATTTATATGTCTACATTGATTTTGTCTATGTTAAATTTATTAGTCACAAATAACCTTAATGTTTCACCTCAGAATATTTTGTAACTGCTGACTTACAAACAGTAGTTTGTACGTAATAATTTGTACACAGTGTGTAGGTACACTTGTAACTTATTTACATACCAAATTCAGTATTTCCAGATATAAGAAATAAATATTAAATATTACAATGATACATTTGTATTTTCATTAATTATGCATCATGTGAGTCACATGATGAAAATCAGCAACAGCGTAGGAGTGTGACATAGGAACACAAACTCTGTGTCTGTCACGGGATTATTGTATCACACCACAACTAGTCACATGTATGTGGTGCCATATTATGTAATTGTAATCAAATTTAAAGCGATAAATATTAAATATTATGACTGTGCTTGTATTTTTGCCCCAACTATCTGGCATGCAAATTAGACCATTGTGGCACCATATTCTATTTAGTTTTTCTCATGCATTCCTTGTAATTATCTCATAAATGGTCAGAAGATATAAACGCACATATATCTTCATGTGAAGGGCTTGTTGTTTTTGTCAGATTTTAATCAAACTTCAATTTGTTTAACAGATTTTTATTAAAAATTGCCCATTATAAAATCATATGAATGTCTGTCTAGTGGGAGTTTAAAGTCCTTTGAAATTACCGAACTGGAAAATTTTAGAATTTCAATCTCTAGTTGTGACCTCCAAACCCATCCATTAAATCACTCTTACACATTATAGCCCTTGAGGGATGATATGAAACCACTGAATATGCATGCTATGAACTTGCAAATTCTTGAAAGACAGCCCGACAGAATAAGGGGTGCTATTACCTAGACATAGCTTTTATCAGCAAAGGTCAAGGCTGTTGTACTGACTGATATGTAGGTACTCTGACTGTTTCTTAATGACATATTGTTTTTAACAATCACTACCACTTGACATTCATATCTGTGACTGTACAAATGGCATGTTATGTAGGGACAGAAAAAGACAGGATTTAAACGCATGTTCTTTTGTATAAATTTTATGAGATTTCAGTTTCTCATGGCAGCACATCTTAAGGGTTGAATCTTCTAGGATGTGTCAGTGGGCCTGCATCTTTGTGTAGATCAAAATATAAAACCATTTTATTGGTGCAAAATCTCTTTTTTTTTTTGACAGAGTCAGCATGAGGACCTGAGTGAAGATTGCCGCCAGGCACAAATGACACAGACAAAGGAGCGGAGCAAGCTGGAATCTCAAGTACAAACTGTAAAGGCTGAACTTGCACAGGTGCAGACTGCACACAAGAAGTCTCTTAATTCTGTGAAGGTACGTCTGCATATCGTACATACTTGTTGCTGGAAGCTGGGGTAGGTCAGTGTAGTGACTAGTGACTAGATTTTTCCATGTTCTGATTTCCTTGCCTTTTCTGGTAATTTCTGCTTATTTCATTCCTTAGGAAACGAATGATCAAATTAAAGCACTGTAATTTTAATCTTGACAGCTTTTTAAGATTTTCTGATTCCATTTCATATAGTGTGACTGTTTTAAATCTTACTGTTAATTAACACGTCTTATACAAACAATTGAGATCTAAGTCTAACCATAACATTAATTTGCAATTTTAATTTTATTTTTATGTTACATACTGGCCTGAAGATGACCAATCTTTAGTCAAAACATGTAGCCGTGTAATTTATATTTATAGAAATCAGTAAATGGGGGCCGCGGTGGCGCAGTTGGTTGAGGCACTGTGCTACAAACCGACAGGTTGTGGGTTTGATTCCTGATGGTGCCAGTGGATGTTTTCATTGGCATAATCCTGTCGGTCACACTCAGCCTCTAACAGAAATGAGTACCAGGAACATTTCCTGGGGGTAAACGCAGCCGGTGTGTAGGGCTGACAACCTTACCACCTTAATGTGCCGATTGTCCAGAAATCTGGGAGCCTCGACCTCCTGGTGGGCCTGTTCAGGCCTGTAATGGGATTGCTTTACCTTTACCTTTAGAAATCAATAAATAATTGTGTTGATGGTAATTTAAAACTCCATTATAGTCACCTATTTGTGTTACACAGCCTAAACATTTCATCCTCCTTATATCGGGCAGAGTAAAGTTGTGACAAGCATTATTGAGTAATTCTGTTGAACTGCCTGTCATTTCTTCCTAATTACTTTTAAATATTCTCCTTAGCTCTCTGTTCCCAAACACAAACACCCTTCAGTCTTATGCCCCTATAAAGCAATTACTTAAACTGTACGTATGTATATTTTAAATTTTGTGTTTTGGTGAGGACACACAAAACTAGAACTGTGTACTGAATGGTAGGCTAGAAATGTGAAATGGAAACCTGGGCCTGGATAAGAGGATGATTACTAAAATAGACGATTCCCAAATATAATCTCTTCCTACTGTAACCATGAATATTGGTTTAATTTCGTACTGTTCATCATAAAATAATATGAAAATGTCAAAGGTTTATTTTGCAGGATGGATGTTTGTGATTTTCTTTTACAGTAAGAAACCAAGACTGGATCAGGGATTTACCAAACCTTCCAAATGGGTACGCAAGCCTCTTTCCTCAAGTGTTACTCTTAAGTCTGCATGGAGCTTTGCCTCTGCACTGTTATGTGTATATTTTTGACATGAGCATGGGGGTGACTTCTCTGCCTTTCTGAATTATATATTTTCTCACACAAGTTTCTTGTAGGTGAATTTTTGAGAGAAGAAGCTGGAAGTCTGAGTTTGTTAATAGAGCTAGAAATGAAGTGAGTGCAGTGGTTTGGCCAAGTAAGAAAGAGTTGATAGTACAAAGATTCTGAGAAAGGCATTGGAGTTAATGCTTAAATGAAAGAGACATGTGGGGTAACCCAGAAGGTTCAGCCAGAAACAGGAAGTTGTCAGCGACCAAGGAAATAGCCGGCAAGAAAGTGGAAAGAAAAAATTATGAAAAGATAACACAAAATGGAGTCTTTACATCCATTTGCATGTATAGAATGGAAATGATGATAGAAGAAGAAAAGGGTGGTGTGTTTGTTGTGGGTATAAAAATAATATTGCTTTGTACCAAGACTTTACTGTGCTGGTTTGTTTCTTATGTTGCAGTCAGAGTACACAAAATTGGAGGTGGAAAATGCACGTCTTAGGAAAGAACTCAGTGACTTACGAGAACAGACATCAAAGACTTCAAACAAAATAAACTTTCTGGAGAAAGAAAACATACAGCTGCAGAGAGAACTGGAAAAGGCACTGGTATAGTATGATTTTCTGTTAATTTCCTGTAGCTGTTGTAGTTTATGGTGTTCTTCTTTTTAGGTGTTCTTTTATGAAGTAGATAAAAAGAATGACCTAGTATCGGTGGCTAAATTGTATGTCATATTTTCATGCAGTTTGCTGTAGGAGTTCTTGCAAAAAGTTGTTGAGCCAACATGAGTGTGTAAAAATCAGCTTAATGGCAGTCATCCTTTCCTTAAGGACATAAATGTATTTCTGTATACTGCCCATCTTGTTTAATCAATTTGGGTGAAATTTAGCATAGGAAAAGTTACCTAATGTTTTTGAGAAGTTGTGAATTTCATGAAAATCAGTGCAGTAAAGGCTGTACTGTACTTAATAGTGTAAATGAAGTTTGCCCATATTTTCAACACTTTTCATGCAGTTTGGATAAAATTTAGGATAGAAGGTGTGTACAAAAAATTATGGAGTGAATGCAAGTTTTTTGAAAATTGGGTCATGGAAGGCAATATTTTAATTCATGACATAAATAAATTTCTACCCATACCTTCCACTTTTTGGATGAAATTCACTACAAGAGGTCTGCACATAATGTTGTTGAGCATTTATGAGTTTCATGAAAATCAGCTCAGGGAAGGCCATCCTTTTCTTATAGCCATAATTTAAATTGCATTTATGCATGAACACAGTGACATTCGCATGCAAAATGTATGTTTAGTTCTGTACACATACCACCATCTGATGGTAATGGTTATGAGTACATGGCCTCTGCCTTCAAACATATGTATTCCGTTTCCCACATTGCTGCATTTTCGGCCAAAAATGTAGTTGTCATGACCCATGGAGTGATCCATGTAGACCTGAAATGCAAGAAAAATGTAAAATAAACAGCAGTTTTTCACTGTGGTATATTACGATGTAAACTGCATATAAGAAAAATGGCAGCTGGATGGAACAGGAGATAAAAGGGCAGTTTACTTTGGTACTGTTTGAAAGACAGACTTGTTACTTTGTAAACAGGTAGGAAGAATAAAAATTGCTCACACCATTCATAATCTTAATACTGGGTTTTTGTTAAGGTAGAGATTGCCTTCTGGGTTATGACATCATGTTGTCTGATAGAAAGGTGCCAACCTTTTGAAGCAACTTCCTGCCTTCAGCATCAGGATCAGGATTTGGAGGCATCAGATTACTGTAAAATGCTGATACCAGGTCACCAAACTACACAGCATCATATCTGATAAGACAGTATTTTCATATTCACTGCTGTGAGAAGTTCAGATCCTGTAAAAGTGTTTGTGTGAAAGAAGTAGAGCCACTGTAGAAGGTTACTTCTAGTTAAAAGAGCAACTAGATTTTTGTCCTTCGTATTTTCACTGAGTTAACATAAACTTGCTATACTACTTAATCTTAATGTATAATTCACAAACTTTTTCTCCAAAATTTCGTGATCAAAAACTTCATTTACATAGTAATTTAAGATGAGAAATATTATGTTTGGAGAACTGGGTAGACCTAGTAGTGTAACAAAAGCTAAATTATTTTATTCCACTTAAAATCATCATGTTTCTTCCATATGTTCCAAGCCGTGTCCTTCCATGCCTGCTTAGGCACATTGCTGCTTACATATGTTTCATGTTACATATAGCAGTGACACTACTCACTAAATGAACGTCTTCCCATGCACTTTGGAGCTTGGAAATCCTTTTATGTCTTTGGACTTCAGTGACAGCATTTCTGTTGTTTGTTGTTATGTATGATTGGAGTGTGTGAAATATGTGGAGATTTATTTTTACCAAATTTTATTATGAAAAATGAGGGTTTGTGAATTAACTTCTTGTGATGAAATATGATATTCAAGAACACTGTGAAAAATCTTGTATTCTTTAGTGTTTAGTGTCAGTTCCTTTTGAAATGTGGCATATAGTAATTGTTTCAATATGATGACTTGCAGAAGGAACTGGAGTCGTACCAAAGAAATCCTCCACTACATGTAGAGAAGCCTTCAGAAGAGAAACTTCACATAGACAATAGCCTTAACTCCCCTGTGAGGGACTCTAATGCAGCTCCATTACCTTCTCCTGCGTCGTCAGTTTCCTCACCAGCTGCTGCCGCTGCTCGGGATGTTGGCTTGAATGCAGATAGCCAAGTGAATGTTCTACAGGAGCCTTTGATGAACCAAGAAAATGCTGATAACAAGGTACGCAGCTCACCAAGTAGCTCAAATGCCCCTCCTGTAGCAGACAAGTTGCCCATCTTCAAGAGTAGTTCAAAGGCCATGGCTGGTCCTGAGCAGCAGTTGGGTAATATTCAGTTTGCTGCATCATTTGCTGGGAGCTCAAGTTCACAGCCAGCACATGCTGTGCAGATGCCAGAAGTGGCAGTTGCAGGGCCACCACCTCATGGTAGCAATGACATGAATATTGAACAGTTACAAAGTCAAATTGACCAAATGCTGAGCAGTGACAAGGCTCCCAAAGCCTCTAGAGAAGTGTAGGCTGGACTCATTTATGGGACCCAAGTAAGTAAAAAAGGGCTGAACTAGAAGAAAATATAAAGGGCTTCCGCAATTTGTACGCAGTTAATTTTGTTTTTTTAAATGCATGTTGCAAGTTCCAGTATGATTTGAGGTGTAGTAGTTGCATGGTGGCATCAGTACAGACCCTTTCTATGTTCTGTCCCAGAGTTTTATCTGCCTTCAAGAATTGTCAGTAGAAAGCATTCTACTCAGCTGGCCTCTTATTGTTAAGCATACAGCAGTGGTAGTGCAGTGGGTTGAACTGATGGTTCTTGCTGTTACGAGAAGAAATTAGACAAAAGAAATGGGCTGTGCCATACAGTGAAACCTCTGTCCTTCATTCCCATATGTGTTGTTTTCCTGCAAGTATTGCATACTTCTGGTCCCGCAAAATTACCCAGATGAACATTGTGTGATTATGTTGGAGGTATTGTTCCTCAAACTGTCATTTTCCCACATCAGCCATGCAGAATTCCTGCTCCTCACCTACAGTATTCCCAAAATGATTGTTTCTGAGAAAAATGTAACAAAAGCATATAGTAGTAGCTTGCCTGTGACAGTAATTTCCATTTATTTATGAAATGTCGCCATGCGTTGGCCAAGTGTGAATGATGGTTGAGCAGCAGGTGATGAAAAGGATTGGTTATAAGGTGGCAAATGTGTGAACTGTCCTACTGTCGTTGATATAGTATTGTCTCACATCATAGTGTTGGCTTTCCCTTGAATTCAGCAATCCAAATAGTATGATTTAATGTTACTCTTCCTGTTCGTATTCATATCAATCATGGCTGGAAAATCAGTGAAACCATATTGTTTTAAAAATGTGAAATACTACACAAATAAAAAAGCATGAGCACAGCCATTTTTATGGAGTTTTAAGGGTACTGGATGCCTCCATCGGTGTGCGAGATACAAACATTTTGTTGTCTGTAGACAACTGTGCCACTCATCCGCAAGGTACATCATTTCTGTGGGACATAAGATTTGTGTATTATCCACGAAACTGTACAAGCATGATCCTTGCACGAGGACTGGGTATGGCTATGTGTTGAGAAATATGTCGACTTCATTTCTTAAACATCTGTAGACACTGTGCTTGCCACACAGCAATGAGTTGTGTGATGATGGTGTGGGTTGCAGCAGCATAGGTGAGGAGGAAAAGGGATATGAATGTGACCTTGAAACAGTACAGATTTTGCAAAAGCCTGTGCTGCCTATGAAACTCTTAAATCATTCTTTTATGCACACAGCATTGCTGGCCGTGATGAACATGAACTTGGAATAGGCACTGTTTTGTCTAAAGTGTAAGGCTTTGAACTAGATAGTTGTCAGTCACAGATTTCTTTGGTGAGGGTGGAAGTTGTTTGCGTGCTGGTATTAACATAACTTTGTTTATTATTTTTGTAGACCCAAGTGCAAAATATAAAACTTTCAGTTTTTTTTCCTGGTGTATGCGACGCATTATTGCTTTTCCTGCAGCTGTGATTTTGTTCATTTATTGTTTTCTTTCCATGGTCCCTTCAGAAATGATGGGTTGAGGTTTCACTGTATACTGAATGTGATTCTTAATTGCTGTTCATAATGCTAATAAGAATGTCCTGAAACAATAAATGTGACTAAGAATGTTCTCATCGTGAAGTGTTCTTGAGTGACCAATTTCGTGAAAATGAAGTTAGTATCCAACATTCTGGAGACTGTTTCAGGCCTCTGTCATCAGAGGTCTGTTGTATTAATGTACATAGGTGCTCTCAAGGCCCAGCATCCTGTTGAAGAGCAATGATGCAGTAAACACAGGAGCTGTGTCACTCGTTACAGCAGCCCTTAATATTGGAGGTAGAGGTGTTCTTCAAAATTTTAGATTCCAAGGTCACCCAAGAAGACTTCGTGGCCTATGTTAGCTGTGAAAGCTTGAAATTCTGCACAGTTTTCTTGCCATTAAAATTCTGTGTTATAAAGGAAAAGGGGCTTATCAATCCTGTGTCTTGTTTGAATATGAATGTAACAGTTTTGAAGTGCGGTACTTTAGAGTTTCTGCGTTACGGGGGTGAAGTTGTGAGAATAGTGATAGGTTCCCCTGCCATTTCTTGTGGCTAGGTGATGCTTACTGAGATGATTAAGTCTCCAACACTCTTCCTCAATACTGTTTGAAAATAATGCGGTTAAGTTTCATAAATCATGCAGCAACAGTATGGAACATCATGAGTGTCAGACATGTGAGGATGGTATTAGATTTGTACTTTTTATTCATTTAAGCTGCCATGTTCATGAAGTTGGTAAACATTTATTCTCTTCAAAAGGTATTTTGGGATATATTAATGCATTTGTTGTGTTATATGAAGCTAGACAGGTTTATGGGAATTTATTTATGGTTACAGTTTTAGATGCAGTTTCTGGTTTTGTTCCTTATGTACAGCAGGCCTGAAATATCTGCTGTTAATTGATCATCTGAAAGTGCAGCAGGTGCAGAACAATAGACTTGCATGTTATGAAGATAATTTGTTTCAGGGAAGTCATAAACTTCAGCACGTGACTTATTTTTATGGATAAATATACACCAATAAAGGCTAATTTAACAATACTTTTGTTGCTGTAAAATTATAACATGCATTTGAGTTCAGTTCTTGCAGGGTGAGTCACCTTTGATCTAAGTAAAGTAAGACACAATATTGGTAAATAAGTCATTTGTGAACCTCTCCATAGAGTTGTTTTTAGTAAAGTGACAGGAAGTGGTGTGTCAGACAGGTGGTGATGACCAAATACACAAGACAACAGTAGATACAGAAATATTGGTGCTAAATAGTGGATGATGGATATGAGAAATGGTAAATTAGCAAGGCAACATATATCAAGGGCCCACTGTACTCTGTTGAACTAAATTATATTATGGTATGTATGTCTGTTGTTTGTGAGGTGCTTTGTAGGATAACTCTTAAGTGCAGTTTTGTCATATGTACGCATGGATTTTATTCATAGTATGTAACATTTTTGAACATTTGGGATATGTCAGACATGTTTGTTCCTCACGTAATAACAACTCAGTAATATTTTACCAGATTTAAAAAATCGATTTTATGCATGGCTGACCAGTTTAAAGATAAAAGAAATTATTTTGACCTCAGAAGTACCACCTCTAAGTTCTGCAGTGCCAAGCTGCTATTTATGGATGTCTTAGCAGCACTTCTCTCGTAAGTACATGATGTGTATAACAACTCCATGAGGACTTTTTAAGTAGACAAGAATTTCCTCCAAATGTTTCTTGACTGTGTAGTTCCGATAAAATGCCAGCAGGTGTCATATGCTCCCAGACAGAGCTGGTTTTTTGGGTCAAAGTTTGAATTTTCAACCCCAACACCACAAGCACTTCGAGTATAAGGTCAACATTTTTTATACTTGGCACTTGTATTGTTAATTTTATTAGGCATTTCACTGCTCCAGTGACTGAGACAAACTCTTCCTAATGAGCCTCTCAAATGAGATTCCTTCTTGCCTAAAGATAAGAAACCACTGCTTTCTGAAATGCAGCACTTTAAGAATAAACATAGCTTGTGGATATTGTTCAAGCTTCTAACAGTGAAACATTTTGCCAGAAACATTCAGAAATGGACTTCTAGTATATCTCTATACATATATTTCAAATGTTGTTCTCCACTCAGTTAAGCTTGAAGCAGAATAGTTTGTATTAACCTAAAAATGCAGTAAAAAATCAACATTACAAGGTCTTCTAGAATGTATGTGATGGTAGTATTAAGTGCCCCCAAAATTTGGTACCTATCTACCAAACTACACAGCATCATATAAGGGGGAAGTTAATGGTGAAGATCTTTATTCACTGTGTAAGTTCAGGGGGTAAAATGAAGTATAAAATGTACAGTATAGTTCAATGGTACAGAATGCTTGTAATTGTACTATAGTTTGTAACAGTCCATGTATAGTGTCATACAAATTGGGCGACGAAGGAACCTGTGGAAGGCAAACACTCTGAACTGCTTCAGTGACAACAGCCACACCATTACTACATTGAAAAGTTCAGTTTCAGTTACTTTTCTCATGTTTTCTTAACAAGTGTCTCTCTGAGCCCTTGCCCATGTATCATATTTACACACTGAGGTAAGGGCAGGAATATTGGTGCATCATAATTTTGTGTTGTTTGTAACAACGTAATATATCATGATGTGTTGAGCATGGCTTATGGGGAATTACTTATATCCCAATATTAAGATAAACTAGTACTGAAACCATTTTCCATTGGTGTAGTGCATTTAGAATTTTGAAGCATTAATCATTGTAGGTTTTAAAACACCTCAGACTGCTAGCAGTAACACATTGTGATACACATTTCAGAGGACAAGTTACAGTGATATATCAGTTGCCATCCTGTCTGTCAGAATGGTTTGCTGAGGTGCCATGTTATTATTTTTGGTTTACTCAAAATACATATGTAAATGTTACATAATTTTCAAAGAAAGGAACTGAGGCAGATGTTTGAACAGACTTCTAGATGAATAAAGCTGGATAAATCAACAAGTTTCCCACCTCTTTGACTGCTAGGTGATGGTGATTTTCAAGACCTATCATGATACAAATGTTCACTGCCTCATAACCAGTGGCACTACTGTTGCTTTCAGATGACAAATTGGCTGATGGTCATGTTGACCCCACTGATCACAAAATTTTAAAGCGCAGAAGGTATCCAGTGATGCAGTGTTCATACTAAATTGCTCAAATTTGGTCTGTAATTTTAACATTTGTACTTGGATTGTGTTGGACAGAGCTGTGCATCTCACTGATAGGCTTCCATTGAAACCTTAAAACTGGAAAAAAAATAAAAATAAAAATAAATAAAGTTTTAAACTTCTTACATGCGAAGTGTGGCATGTCATTCTGTTTGTACACTCTGTGTTTGCTGTGTTTTTCTTCAGAACTTTGCGTGTGTGGAGTAGCACTTTTGTGTTGGAGACATAACATGTTTTTGTAGTATGCATGTTATTGACACTGCATGAAGTGCTGTATGTGTGTGTTTGTATTGTTCACTGGAGACAATGAGCATTATTTTTATTCCTGGCTTATTTTCTTACCGACACACAACAAGAATAAACTGTTATTCCTGAGACAGCGTGTTAAATGCCCCCTGATCTTGAGAGTTCACAATCACATGTAACATAATACACTTTAATTGATCTAAGAAGCATTTATTACATTAAAGTTAATCTTAAGCTTGTCAATGACCATGTACTTATTTATTAATGTGTCCCAGTTTCAAATACTTTGACCTCCAAATGAAGAATACCATTAAATATCTGCCTACTTACACAGCAATGATTTTTTTGAGCAAAAGGTGCTGGTATTTGTAGGAAGGGGCTGTAATTTTTTGAAAATCAAAATTTCATCCTGACTTCATTTCCTTGCAATATTTATTCAGATTTAGTACCTTTTTAACTTTTGTGTTTTATGAAGAAAAAAGTTATTTTATGGTGTACTGTTGTATACTGCCAGAAAAGATGTCTTATTTTAAGCATGGCATTTGATATTGCAGGAAATATTTTGAATATGTAGTTATTTTTCATAACACTACAAATTATTGAATTATATCTGTTATTTGAAATATAATGCAAAACTTCTCATTTGAGTAGCCAGGTTGTTTTATACCATTTGTTGTAATTTGTGAAAGCAAACAAACAAATGTCTTCAGCATGCAGTCAAGATAACACAACCAGAATTGGTGATCAAGCAACCCAAAAAGCAGTAGAACAATGAGAGGTTGTTAAGTTTCTAAAATTTGTCCATTTTACAGGATGTGATGTGACATGTGTTGTGATGCTCTTAAGTTACATGTGTATGTTGTGAGAGAGCTGTAACACAGTGACATGTAATGGCATGATGTTTTGTTGTGTAGTTACTGTGGATTATTGTGATAATCATTAAATAAATGTTTTATTTTGTTGCAAAATGTTGTTTGTCTGTGTAAGCAAGTCTAACCTGGGGAGTAAACCAGTACCAGACAGCAGACAAGTTTGAAACAATTTATACAAATATCTAATTAATTTTTTATGGATCCTGTCTGTGAATTTTGAACTCAATAGGCTAGAAACAAACACAAACTCTTGTAAACAAGAAGGGAATACCAACTGTGTGTCAGCACTCAAAGTATCAAGTCTGTTGTACATTCAAGGCATTCTGAACTGGATGGAAGAAAGCTAGGTACAGCAGTTTTCAATTTTTTACATACATTTGCATAGGGTTTGAAGCCATCACAGCAAATAAGAATCCTTTCTGGCAATCAGCAGCATTAGTGCTGAGTTAGAAAATCAGTGCTTCAAAGACCTGGGATATACTTGTATATCAGCAAGTAATGATAACTTCCCACACTGACCTTGATGATCCAGGGAGAGCAGGTCTCTGAAACATAGGTTTTTAACTTACCATTGAAGTATCTGATCACTCAAGAAAATAACAGTAGCCTATTTCCACTGCTGTTTCGCCTTCATGTACCATATTTCCCTGAACACATGATGACCCCCTTCTCAGTCTGCAGTTTCAAGAAGAATGACAATCCAGAACATGTTTAACTGTGTGTGCAATTATGAGGCCATCTCTCATTTTTTTGGATGATGAATTAGGAAAAAAATTCTCATATTCAGGTAAATATGGTATTATTCTTCCCAATGAAATGACTGAAAAAAAAATTTGTTGCTATTGGATAGTATACATACTCTTCATAGAATTGTAGAAAATGTCACTGAAAGCCGTTCTGTCACCAGTGTTCCATTGGTTGCGTCAGATTTCACATATATTTCTAGTTACTGCCATTAGTTAAATCACATTCTATTTCACTGTAATAGTCATACAGCTGTGTGAGATTTTTGGTTCTAAGGGCAGTGCATATTAAGATTATGTACTGTGTATCGCAAAAGTGTAGATCAAAATTCTGGAAATACACCATATAGTTTTATAGATGGATACTAATTTTTGGAGGAGCCTGCTGTCTCCATCATAAAGGTACCTTCAGAATGGAGGCAGTAGGTCTATGAAACTGAATGGCATGACAACTCACAAAACTGTAGTCTTGACATTCACTGTTGTGAGAACCATGAACGTGATTCTTTGCAAATATTGCCAGATATTTAACCTGACAAAGTAGGGTTCAGATTTAAAAGTTGTACAGTTAAGTGGTATTTTTAATTTGTGATGACCTTAGTGTTAGGGGGTTAATTGGCTTTGAGGTGGGCATGAAGTACATGCGTGGGGGACATGAGAAATGCATACACAGACAGTGTGAGATGGAAAACCTAAAGGTGATTCATCATGATGTTCCATAGAGTGCAGCTGCCCATGCAGAAATGACTGTACATGTTTGGTGCCATAGACAGTGGTATGCAGAGTGTATCTGCATGAATTCTGTTAATTAAACTCCTCAACTAACACCAACTCCAACACATCTGTAATGCTGCTGTTGCAAACGTGTGTGTTACACAAGTGAAACACGTGTAGTGTGGCATCATAGTTGATCAAACACATGAACGCCATGACTCAGAAAGCAACATGGAAGCTGCATATGAAGTTCAGGACATAGTAAGTTACAGATGGAGCCTGCTGATCAGAGATACAAACCTGATATTTTTCGTAGTCTTTTAGTATTGCACAGTGTCAAAAGTAATAAAAATTAACAACTTTTCAGGGGACTATGCTGCAGTTTCTACCAAAACACTGATAGTTTTTAATATCTGGCAACACAATATAATATCCAGAAGGTCCTATGCATTATGTATGACCATGAAAGTCTCAAGTCTCTTAAATGTAACTTTACCTATACAAACATCAGGTAGGACTGAAGATCAGGTCTTCTGAGATGTTATGTCACCTGGTTAAAGAGTCATGGACATTTTGGAGGCATTACCCTCTGAATTGTTGGTACCTGTTTACCACTGAACACAGTGTAACATCCTGTCAACACTGTTGTGAGGACCTCAAATCTTGCAATAGGGATAGAGTGTTAGGTACAAGACTTTATTCTGAGAAGCACATATGCTATATATGGGGGGGGGGGGGGATTAGTAGCCTCAGAAGAATTAGAACCACATTTCCTGGCATAACATTGCATGTTATATATTATATGAATATTATACAGTTACTTGCCACATGTTTTTTGAGGTCCAGAAGAAATGAGTTATTTATATAAACACCTGTGACATTGATTTGACATGGAATTTTCCTTGTTCTTATTTTTGTATATATGTTTTATTTGAGCATTCCTTAGGGTTGTGCTGTAGATGCAGTGAACAACATAGAATTCATTTAGGCTGTGGTCTTCTGGGTTATAAGACCATATAGTATGATGGGTAGGGTTACCGTAGTTTGGACGAACACAACTGGTTTTGCTCAGTCAGAGAGGCCATTGCTGCTACAAATATATTGCCACTATGACACACATCATTAGCTCTGTGGTAATAGAACCCAAAGATTCGGTGTCACTAATACCAAAGCCTATCACTGTACACAAACCCTGATTATTGTGAGATACGATGTCATAATTGTATTGCTGTGTAACCGGGTAAATAGTTGATTTGTTCATTCTGTTCACTGATTACTTAACTGTGACTTTTTTTTTTCAGTCAGGTGGCATGAATCATTAAGTATAATACTGTCATTGGAACTGGGTTTACAAAATATCCAGCATTCCAAATTGTTATTGTGAATATTGATATCTAGAAACACTGATTTTGCTGTTTGATTCCAGTTCCATGATGAATGATAAATTTGGCAGTATTATTAAATGCATTGAACATGTCATGTACATTAGCTTTGGATCGACTTAAGACAATAAGGGTATCATCTACATATCTGAAATATCCAAGCATTGAGATTTTTTAAAAAGTATTGATTATCTCACAGTATACGTACTATGTACTGCAGAAGAAATGCAAGAAAATAACAGAGGCAGGGGAAGGTGGGGGGCTAATAGTTAATCCTTCCTCCTGTACAGACAGTGCCACGTTAGAAGAAAAGTAATATTGTTACATCACTAACATGCAAAGATTAACCCTTTAAAGACGAAGCGTATCTGTTTTATATAAGGACTCGGTGCGTACCGCGCTGTAAACACTCTCCACTTCGGTTATAAAAACCAATATCTTAATGTTTTATAAGGCAAAAGTTGCTGTGTGTTCTGAGATCCGTACAAAACACATAAATGCAATGTGGGCACCACGTAGAATTTTTTAATGTTAAACCTGGTGGTATGTAAAGTTACCACTAGGCTTTAAAAGGTTAAGAATTTCAAGTTGAGGTAGTTACCATGTTGAAGTGCAGTACATTGTTGATATCATTACTGAGTTTTTGAGTAGGGTTGTTGGTATACATATTATTTCTATCAAATGAACCTATTTGGTTGTTTTGACTAAAGGATTTCTTTTAGTTAATTCTTTAGTTCTATTTAATTTTTACATTGAATTTGTAGAAAAGTCTTTCCAGATTGTAACAACTAATTTTGCTAATGCGTATGCATTTAGTTAATAAGGTAAGTTCTTTCAAAATGGTTTCAAATGTGTTGTGATTAAATAAAAAGTTTTGATACTTGAGGTTTTGTCACCATGTCAGAGTTGCAAATACTGAAAATGTTTGGAGGAACTTGTTGCATCCTTATTTTTGGTTGAAGTGGCGGAAAAACTGGTGTTGTTAGGTTTTGACTGTCCCAGACTGTGATTGGTCCAGAATTGCATCGGTGAGGATGGATGTAACTGTGTTGGTCATGTGCAAAATAATTACTAATTTAATTTTGATAATAACTGATGTTACTGCCTTTAGGATGTACTCATCACCCATTCAAGCAATCATTGCAGCTAATGTTGCTGCTAACCACACTTTTTCTTTCACCAACAAGCTTCTGTTTTAAAAGCACTTTGCATTACACTGATGTAAGTACTCTTCTGTTCTTAGTTTTGTGTTACAATAATTTTTGTCTTACATTGGAGTAGCATGTATATCACCAAACATTATTTTTGATTTTCTTTCTACATTTTCTACACTCTACATTTTCAGTAACCAGATCAGAATATGTTACAAATAATACTAGAAACAAGTAATGAGAAGTGTATATTACATTATATGCATTGCCTTCACAAAACACATTACTACTTAGATGACTACTGAAGGCCAAAGGGGACCCAATGACTAAACACGTAAGTAATATATCATTTACTGATGGGCTCTGTGCTGTACCAATTTTGTTATTACCTTCATTAATTTAAATTACTGTTACAGTGCCTTGATAATGACAGACACGATGAAATTAAGAGCAAAATAAACTCAAGAAATGTGTAGTGTTTTCATTTCACAAGCTTATAATCATCACATCTTTTGTGAGAAGGATCAATATATGTAATTTTATCTGTTTTTTTGTGGGTCAGAATGTCTCAATATGAAGCGACGGTGCAAAGAGAAGGCATTTGAACAAGTTCTTTGAAAAATTTTAGACAGCATGAAGATAAGGGAGTAGAGAAAATTACAGTGTTCTTTATCTAACATTATTTTAAAGATGGCATTGAGAGACCAGGGGGTATTATTAAAATGGCTAATAGAGTGTGAGTCTCTAAACTGGCTAAACATAGGAACTGTGATGACAGAAATTGAATTTATATTCCATGACATGCAACCTGGAAGAACTGAACCTGTTTGCTGATTGTAACACATTATACCCAGTAACTATTAAGCAATGCCCTCTTGGGAGGTTCACTTTGATGTGTGAAACCTTAGTGACATAGTGACATAATGAAACCACTGAAGGAGACTGAAGTTCTCACACCTGTGAATGTGCAGATTACTGCCTTTTGGGTTGTCATGTCACATAGCCTGACAGATGGCTGCCAACTTTTTGGAGTAATCTTCTATCATGAGTATGGAAGCAGCAGGTCTCTTCAAAATGTTTGCACCTATCGATTGCACAGCATCATATCGTGGAATACAGCAATCTTCAGGTCATCAAATATTTGAGATAAACTGACAAAAATTAAATTCTACCTTTACGTTCTGTTTCTGCTGCAGGTGTCTGGCCAACGATCGACAACACCTCAGATAAACCCTGAAGCACTGCTGAGCCAAGAGAGGGCACAGCAGTCTAATAATGTGGCCCCAGTTCCACCACCACGGCAGGAGAAAGATGAGGATGTCAATGAAAAGGTGCAGCCTGATGTACCCAATCTTCCAAGACCTGCTGTGGAAGACCCCATAAAAAACAGGCAGCACCATGCCAATTTGCCAGCAGGAGTTGTACCTGCTCCAGAGGGCTATGCTTACCACCATAATGTGCAGGTAAGAGATGAGAGGATATGTGGACTGGATGATGAGTCCATTGCCAGGCGCTTGTGGACACTTTCATGAACTCTCTACGTTCACTGAATTTCTTGACTTGAAAATCAAGTATCAGCTCCTCAGGAAGAAATATCTTGAAGATTAAGACAATTTAAAATGACATAGTATTTTGATTCCTGAGCCATTTTCATTGAAATTGTACATTTATAGAAAGAATCACATCAAGTGCAGTATCTCCTCAGTGTTGGACTTATGTTCCTGAAAATTGCGTTGTAGAGAGCAGCAACATAGAATGGAGCATTTTTTGCATAAGTCTGGGTGCTGAAGATTCCACCAGCTGCTCACAAAAACAACATTTCTCCACATGTCTGGACTGTATTTATCAAATCATTGGTCTTTGTTGAAGCAAAACAACATTGTTCAGGGAAACTTTAAATGAGGACTGTCTGTAATACTGCACTTTCATTTTGTTGATGTTTAGTTTCTCTAAGTGTGGTCTGTTTGACCATACTGGTCTTTGCTACCTAGGCAAGCACATGAAATCTGAGGTGCCTGGGCACCATGAAGGCTGATTCTTTTCCCCAGTCATAATAGAATAATCTACATGCTGTCTGACCACACTTAAAATTCAGAACTCTGTGAATGACAGTGTCCACTGACATATCGCAAGACCACCAGGTTCCATTTTCTCTGAGTTTCCCCGCATATTTTCTGAATTCACGCTTATCTTTTCCCATTATTATCTGAATGGGGGCCTGGTTCATGGAACAGTACTCAGTTTGAGGGGTTTTGTGTGATGAGTGATGGAAGTGGCATTCAAATATTCATACCCTAGATGGGATTTGAACCTGAAATCCTCGAATGAACTTGTCCTATAACTTTGAGTGCCTTAAATCAAGCACTGAAATGGACAGAAGTGGTATTATGATAACCAAATATCCTATACAATGAAGAATGCTGTGTCCTTGTATGCAATGCCATGTAATGGGGCATTGCATACAAGAAGACAATAAATTTTGTAGTCACCACTGTGGAAACTTCATATGTCCTAAAAGATGTACCAGAAAATTGAAGGTAAAGGGCATGAGAAAGCCTGTGAGTTCATTTTGCTTTTATTTTCTACGTGATAGGATATTTTCAAGAGTATGCTCGAGATCAACCATTTAAGTACTGAGTCTAGTTTAAAGCCCTTGAACATCTGAGCTGTGTATAATCATGATCTAAATACCCTGTTACGTTGGGTAATAGACTTAAGAATCAAAGTGCAAATGGTATTAACCCATTCCAGGATGAGGTCAAAAACAAGAAAGAAGACAACAATGCAGATGGACGTTGGTCCTGGTCACAGTTTCGGCATATGCCACAGCCTATTGATCCTGCTCATGTTCGGGAGAATAATCCAGTGGATGACAATGGACCAGAAGAAGAGGCAGAAGAGGGTCCAGCCCACCCTCATCGCAGGTAGCACACCATGCACAATGTCAAGGATGGCTCAGTTTTTACCACAGATGTGTAGCGTCTGCCCATACCTGCTTTGTATAGTGGCTCTGACCCTGCCTGAAATATGTGGTCCTTTGTCTCATGATACACAAGAAATAATTCAAAATCCTGATTTTCCGTACTTTGGGCAAGCTACTTGTTTGAAACAAATTTTCATGTCTGTATATGAAGGAGCCGTTTAAATTATAGTTGAGAATTAGAAGCTTATAGGACATGCCCATGAACTCAAGGAAAATTTGCTAACTTTTCTGGAACTGTTGACCTTGGAGAGATTATGAAGCTGAAAATTACGAAATTCCCCTCACGTGGAGAGATTTGTTTAACTGTTTCATGCCAAATAACGCATACACTGAATTGCAGGGTGCTGGGTGCAATTCCAGAATCATGCAGAATATGCATTGGCCAATTATGTCCATTCTTGTACAGCCCTGCTAGGTTTTTTCCTTCCTTCCCTTTTCTCTTTTTCTTGTAAAAGTTTGCATGGAAAAATTAAATCCTGTAGTGTATATCTGGGGTTTTGCAGGTCGCACTGGGAACTTAATTCTTGCACCTGAGGATTGAGATTCACAAACCACTGTAATGTATTGGATGTTACTTGTGCTGTATACAAGATCTGTGGTTTGATTTCTGAGGGAATTTTCCATAATTAGCCGCATTTTCGCCATGTAGATAGATAATTATTTCATCTTCTGTGATGGTGTGCTGTTGCTATTAAGTACATCTAAGTTCTGTTTCCTGACTGGTCTCCTACCTTGAAACTTCCAACCACAACGTTTGTTTACATTTCTCATATTACCCATACATGTTATGTGTTTTCTCCAACCAAAAATCTTCCATTTAATGTCACAACACAATTAGGTGGGAAAAACACAGATTCAGAAATTGTAGTGTAATTTCCCTCATCCTCCTGTTATTTATTTCTTTCTCTGCACTTTGTTGTCGGAGGCGCTCAATGTATGTGTGTCCTATTCAGTAAGAGACCAAGTTTCAGACCCATATGAAACAAGATATACAATTATGTGTAAAATGATATAAAAATTACCACTGTGGCATGTGCAAGATGTCTAATTCTGATATAGGCATACTGGACAAGTTAGAGGGGCCTGTATTGAATTTTGGGAAATTAAATTGTATCCTCTCTCCTCCTATTTGGACAACATGGATATCTGACAATTGTGTTTGTGTGTGAGTACTGTCTGCTGCTAATTGAACAGGGTGGGTAGTGACTATCGTGTTTGTGTGTGCAGTGCACATGGCGAGCAGCAGGAGATCCCACGGCAGCTGCATAACCCATACCAGTACAACGGGGCTGACTATGACAAGGAGGGACCCCGGGGTGACATACAGCTGGAAGAGGGGGAAGAGGAAGGTAAATTCTCTCTTTTGCTGTCAAGTGGAAATAACATATTTGTGAATGATTTCTTGCTATTTACTCCCCTTTCTCTGTAGAATTACAGGGTAGGACAGTGAAGTGGCTTGATTCCTCCCTGTGCTTTCCAGTTCACATTCATCCTTGTTATCAGTCAAAGATGAACCAGGATAATGCAGTTGCTAAAGTAACTGGGTATTGGTCAAAGAACCTGACAATTTCGTAGCAGGGGTAGGACTTTTTATCATGTTCATACTAACTGTGGGACTTACTAAGCATTCCAGGTGTTACAGAATGTACTTATAAATGATACCCTGTTTCTTATGCAGACTCATACAGATGGATGAGTCCACTTGGTTAGATGATCCATTGTAAGATGAGCAGGTCAATTTCCTGTGTGGCTTTATGTGGATTAGTTTGTCTCATAATGGTTATAATACACTTTCAAATGCCAGCGTGAGAAATGGTGCACTGTAAGTCTGTAATCCGAAATTAAAACTGTGAAAAGTAGGGGAGAGTGACGGGTGATATAAGATGTATATTTTATAAAACATGAGGTTGTGACAGGCCTTAGCATTCATTTGTCTAAAATTTATTAACACAGTAAAAAAGAAAAGTATGCATTTCAGATTTTTCTTTCCCTGATGCCTTTGCATTGTACCCCCATCCCTGATTGCATGGATATGTGCTTTACAGATTTTTGCTTTAATCCAAAGTGTTAATTTCTACCTGTGTTTCACTTTAGGGGCTACTTTTTCATTTTTACAGACATTGATCTGTAAAGCAGGTCAAATACAGATATGGGTCAGTACCTTTTCACTCATGCTGGTGCAGACTTCTCTTTACGGCTTTTCACCTTGTGGACAGTTTCCAGTCTACTGTATGTCCTGAGTGTCAAAAATTAGGCACAAGGACAACTCATAAAGTCACCTGATCAGTTTTGACTTCAGTTAGCGAACAAGCTCTTCAGAGGTCTTCCTTTTGTGTGTGTGTGTGTGTGTGTTGATCCTCTCACTTTGATAATTGAAAACAGTAAATCACCCTTCACAGATTTCTGATTTATTGATGATTATCTGGTGACATATTTTTATCTTTAAACCTCCAGACAGGCTTTTATGTGCCATATCTGTAGGTTTTAGGACATTTCCTACTCGCATATCATCACAATTAATTTAGCTGTGCAGTATTTATTTGTGGTTTACTTAATGAGAACTTGGTAGGGTATGTGGCGTGCATGGGGAAGAAGAGTAGTGCATGCAGGGTGCTGTGGGAAATCTTAAAGGGTAGAGGCCACTTTGAAAACATAAGCTAGATGAGAGTGTGATATTAAAATGGGTCTTAAAAGAGTGGGATGTGAGGGTATAAACCGAATTCACCTGGCAAAGTTTAGGGACAAGTGGAAGGCAGTTGTGAGTAGAGTAATGAACCTTGGGGTTCCATGAAGTGCAGGGAATTTTCTAACTGGCTGAGGAACTGTTAGCTTCTCAAGGCTCCATGGATGTAGTAGCTGACATTCTACGGCATCCAAATAGGATAAAGGTAAAGCAATCCCATTACAGGCCTGGACAGGCCCTGAGGGTTCCAGGAGTTTGAGGCTCCCAGATTCCTAGACATTCGGCACATGAAGGTGGTAAGGTTGTCAGCCTTACGCACCAGCCGCCTTTACCCCCCAGGAAATATTCCTGGTACTCATTTCTGTTAGAGGGTGAGTCAACCCCAGGGCCATAGTGCGACTGGAAGGATTATGTCAATGAAAAATTCCAATGACACCATCGGGAATCGAAACCGCGGCCTTCTGGCTTGTAGTGCAGTGCCTCAACCAACCGCTCCACCATTTTCCCCCCATATAGGATAATTAGTAAATAATGAATTGGCAGGGATATGGAAGGATGTATGTAGCTCTGGCCTATTTGAGGTGCTCTTCCAGCATTTCTGTCGATAATCAGGAAAATTATGAAGGACCTCAGTCAGGATAGCTGGTCTATGAGCCAAGTTCTGAACATGGAACCTCCTGAATACAAAGCAAGTAGTGTCCACTTTACATGACTTTCAGTTTAATTCACTTACATAACACCTGCTGGTCATAGAGCAGTGTTAATTATGCAACCTCACGTGTTAGTCATTTGAGGCTTGTTGAAGCTCTTCAGTATATTGCCATTTAATAAGAAATGTGAACAGGCATAAAAGCCAACCAAATTCCTGTAACTTTATAATTATAGATGAAGTGAATGAAGCAAGACTTGCAAGTAGACATCTTCTGTTCTAATGTACTGTCTCCACATATAAATGAAGGGACTCAGAAAATGCAGTAGCTGGTCTTTGAGCTGAGAATTGAACCTGGAACTTCCTTAATGTTATGATATAGGAGTGAAAATCACTGCATGACAGTGTTTGGTCTTATGACACCTGTTAAATTTAATTTCCCTGAAAATGATTATTGTAGACCTCAGAAAAGCTGGTATCTGTGCTGAAATTTGAACCTGGGACTTCATAAATATAAAGCAGGAGTGTTAACAACTACACCGTCGCATTTTGTATTTTTAACAATTATGTGCTGTGCAAATGGCCAGTGCAGAGGATACTCTTATAGAAGAAATAGAATTGATATGATACAGTGTAATAACATGTGTTGTTTGGCAATTCAGAAGATGATGATGCAGATCAGCTTGACTACGGGGATGAAGCAGGTGGTGAAGGAGCAAGACGTAACAAAGTGGTGGGGGGAGCGGTGAATAAACAGCCTCCCATCAAGAAGAAGCAACATGATGGTGTCATGTTGATTCCCAAGTGATGTGCTGTAAGTGTGACAGACATGAAGACTTTTCACTTTTGTAATGTCAGTCCATTTCACATTTAACAGATTAAATGTTTCTGGTGTTGCTATAATGCTTAAAGCATTCTAAGGCCCGTTAGCAGAGACGGGGGCATCAAAAATATGCTTGTCCACTTTCCATGAGCAAGTGTGAGTATAAGATATTTGTATGAAGAACACTTCAAGACTGAGTGAGTTGACTTTTATTATAAGTAGCCAACAGATTTAGGTTCTGTGTCTGGCCTTATATAGACCCCCAGTACACCAACGTAAGCTTTTTATCCGCCAGTGTCATATCATGACAGACAGGCAATGGTCAGAGATCACTGGAAATGGAGGAAGATTGTATTGGAAGCCAAGGTCCCCAGCGGACTGTAGTACTTAAGAAGAGCTGTCATATTATGACAACACATTTCGCTCTGCTGAGCCATTGTGTCATCACACAAAGATGACATGAAAATTCTGCCAGTATTAACAATACATGAAAACTAGCTTTCAAATTAGTTTGTCATAATTCGGTATTCAATAGTAATTACTTTAAAATTGTATAAATTTGCCTTACTGGATCCAGTAATTGTCTTATTTAGTATATTCTACTATAACTTGCTAGTTCCCTTTGGTCTTTTATTTTTAGTGTTAAATATTTGTAGTTAGATAGGTAAAATGTATCTGTGAATTGTATATAACATTTCACATTTTGTGTATTGTTGGCTGTATACTCTACAGTAAACATGCAACCAGCACACAAACATGCCATCTCAGTTCCTACAGACACAAAAAAGCATATTCAGTAGTGGAAACAAAATTAAATGCCAAAACTTGAAAGAAACAGTCCATATATTAATACTGATAACAATGTAATTGGATGGTGATACAATATCAGCATAGGCAGACAGTACACATAACAGTGCATCTGTGAAGAATACTGTGAAAGTACATGTAATAATGATAATCCTGTACATCAAAACTGTAAGTGCAGTATCAACAAAGACGATGAAGTAAAAACAGCAACAATGAAAATTATAGTGCAAAAATATTACTATAAAACCATGGTTATACAATGCATAAATACTGATGTTAACATAAAAGATGAACATACACCGTCTTAGAATGATTAGTAAATATATGGAAAACAATTTATAAAAAGTGGTGTATATACAAAAATATGACCATTTTACCTGTAAGTAAATGATAAATTGTATCTAGTTATAGACATTTTAATACTGAAAATGAAATATGAAAGGGAACTAGTCAACTGTAATAAATAATACAACTGCTGGATCCATTAAGGCAAATGTATTCAGTTTTAAATCCATTACCACTGAATATCTAATTATGACAAAATGATTTTAAAGTTAGTTTTCAAATATTGTTAATATGTACTAGCAAAATTTTCATGTAAGCTTTGTGCAGTGACACTGGTGAATAAAAGGCTTTGCTTGGTGTATTATATATGGGTGTAAATGCCACGAAGCCACACAGAATGAAGTACAAAACCTGTGTCTTGAACTGTTGAAGTGCAGGGCTCTGGAAATGTGCTTGCCCACTTGCACTGTAGGCAGTTATAAAAACAACATACATACGAAGAACAATTTGAGACTAAGTGATTTTTTCTAAACAGCTAATGAATTTGAAGTTGTACCTATGGACCAGTTAAAGTTGGAAACTGTGTTGTGCTGAAATTCTGCTTTCAGCATGAAATGGCCCATTGTTTTCCTTGCAGATAAAATAGAATGACAAATCATTCTAGGTACTAAGTGCAGGATGAAGCAACTGTAACTTAAATACTATCACAAGCATTTACTTCATGGTGCAGTGAAGTGAAATTTTCGCTGATTGAATTTATTTGGCAGATGTGGGTTAGGCTCATCTAAGTCAATGCAGTGATACAAACTAATGTTTATTTCTTCGAGGGAGATGTGAAGTAGATCAAACAGATCTGTGAAATAATATTTAGCAGAGCTGTATCTATTCACTGATAGTGCTTGTTGCTTTTGGAGTTCAAGAAGACTAATTGATCATCAGATGAATTCCAGTTAAAGTCAACATATCAGGTAAAATGTAGAAATGCTTGTGCGAAGGAAATGAGTTTGTAGATTTCTCAGTTTTTCAACTTTGTGCGTTGTGTAGTATTGTGAAAAGAACACATTTCAGAAACCGAGTCTGATTTCATCCCCAGGTGAAAGTGTGTGGAGGACCCTACTCTTTTAATTTCAATACAAACAGGTATTATCAATCACTGAAAACCAGTGGCAGTCAGCTACCTCTTCCCTATGTGCATGTAGGATCAAGATTTAACCTCAGCTGAGAAGAAAACAGATTAATTTTCTGAAATGATGTGTTCTTTCCAGAGTACTGGATGATGGACAGAGTCCAGAAAACAAGTACCTAAGTGCAATATACCACTGAACTCATGTTCTGTTAACCCTCCAATATATACCAAAACAGAAAGGTACATCTGTGCCGAGAGGCCATGCCTGTGCCCAGGATGAGATCATACACACATGATATGAAGGTATTGGTGGAAGAAATTTTTGGATATAAAAAAGTTATAATTTTCATGTTCACGTTTTGAGGACTACAAATGCATCTGTACATTCATGCATGGACACAGAAACTTATGAATTATTACCATCTTATGGGATATGACACTAGTCTGGTAAATATGTACCAGCTTTTCATAGGAACCTGCTGCCTCCTTCATCAGGGTAGAAGAGACTTGCATACTACACAACACCACATCCCAGGAGAAAGTAAGCCCCAGAGTCACTGCTGTGACATCCTTATATTGCAAAGAAATTTCTCTCTCCATATGTGAGCCGGGCTACAATAAAAATGGTGCCTGAAATGTAGTTATTATGTGAAAATGGTCTGACACTATTACCAAATGTAACATTTTGCTGCAAAAGGTTATAAGAAATTTCAGCTTTAAAGGATTAATGAAAACATGCAATCAAATAAGATGTGTCAGTATTAAAGAAAGGTGACATACTGTATCTAGGGACTGCACCACGAAATCATGTGAGGCCCCAAGAGGTGAAAAAATATATTCTGTTTGGCAGGTTGAGATATACTTCTGGGTAACATTCACAACAGAGAAATCATTGCAGCGTTACTCCACCATGGAAGAGGCCATGTGTGCTCAGTAAAGTGACTGATTCTATGAGTATGGCCACAGTCTGTAAACTCTGTTTTATTTTGCTTGATCATTTGGATTACTTCTTATAATTTTTAGTAAATTTCTGTGGATTATTTGAGCCTTAACAATGTGTATCCCCTTTTATATTCAATAATTTTCTGTAAATCACCATGTTATTCTGATTCGGCGTGATATCTAATTCAGGCATACTGACGAAGGAAAATAAAGTACTGTGGATCAACCATAAAAATTATATTCTACTTTTTATAATACTTTTACCTTGAATAGTAAACTCTGTGAAACATAATCAAATAAGCAAGATTTGAGAATCCTGCTGTGATGGGTATTAAGGCTGAAGTCTTGTGGCATGTAATGCCATGTAATTTGGCAGAGGGGTATGCATGTAGGAAGTGGGGAAAGGAGATGATGTGAGTAGGACTGTGTTGAAAGGCTGAGCAAATGAGGAAGGAAGGCAGGATGTAAGCTAGTGAAGGAAGTTGGGGTGTGGGACACTATTGTCAGCACCTGCATTCAGTAACATTTCTGATCTTGGGTTCAAGCCATTGGTATGAGCACTTCATTTAAATTTGTATATCCTCAAAACAGAATCATGTTTCCTGTCTCCATGTGACAACGCTACTCTGGAATTAACCCCAGTCATGTTTCATTGTTATTGGCCTGCCACATAGATAGCAGCTGAAGGCACAGAACTGTCACTGCTATCATGATATCTTTACGTTATTAGCATCACATCAAAGAATGTTATGACCTACTGGCAATACGTGAAACATCTGAGACAGATGTGGGCATGTTGCAGCAGAGATTTCAAGACCCTGTTACACTTGGCCATTTGTCAAAGTCAGTAGTGTAACATATGCTGTCTCTGCAAGCAGCTGTGTTTGTTTCTTTTGCTATATATATTGATGTGTGTGTGCAGGTATTACGTGATTGTTAAATTACAAACCCTGTGAGAGGACTGAAAAATGGAAGACAATTTAATTGACAATAAAACAGGAGTATGAACTGCAGGTTCAAAAAGGGAGAACTGGTGACAAAACTTGCCATAGATTGTGGGATAGGGTTACAAATCATATGTGGCGTAATAAGACGAAGTTGACAAAACTTGTTATGAACTGTGACTGTGGGACAGATTGTCCTAAACTATGAGTATGAAAAACCATCACACAAAGAGTCAGTGTTCCATTCATATAGTGGTTGGGGCACGAACAAGTGAAAAGAGCCCCAGTTTCTGTTCCTGTATGTGCACAGAAAGCCAAAGTTATTTCATGAAGTGTCAGAAGTTGAGCTGAAGGGTGGCTGATGCAGATTTAAGCTGTGCTAAGTATTTGTGAAATTGCTATCACTAAAGCAGTGCCTTCAACACACGGTTTTGAATACTTACATTTTCAACTCCAGTTTAAAATTTATTGATGTTTCTTGTGTCCATGTACAGAATGAAGTCCCACTGACCAACATAGCCTTTGGAGAGTGAAATTCTTTCAACAAATACACTTAAACATGTAACAAAACACAACACACTTTCACTTCATAACACCTTGAACATGCAAGAAACACCATTCAACCCACCTCTGGAATACCTACTCCATCCATGCAATGCAGATGCAGATGGGCTGAAATATTTCTGATTCTGCAAATCACAGGGTTTTGTTATTTTCTGCAGACCACAGATTACCTAATTCAAATGAAGGTGTGAATCCTAAATCACCAGTTGATGTGGCTATGATCTCTGTCAGAAAATTGTAACTAGAAACTGTAAAACTTTACTGCCAATAGAAAGTTCACGAGTTGAGACAATGTAAACTCCAACAGAATGGTTTCGTGATTCCACATATCTAGATGCCTTGCAGTTGGAAAGCCGATCACAATGCAGATCTCATGCACAGCCACGTGATATCCCCTTAAGCATTCATACTAAAAAATACTTCAAACAAAAGTTACAGTTGTTGATGAGATCTAAATTCTCTGACAAGCTAATTATTTTTTACAATGAGCTGACTGTGAGAACTTCATATGGTTCAGATTTAGTTTTATGTAAATTTGGGGTTATAGTGAACAGATACAAAGTAAAGGTAAAGGTAAAAGTGACCCCGTGCATGCCACGAAGGCATATGGGGGAGTGGAGGTATAGTTCCACTCATTCTTAACCTCAGCACCAGGTGGAAGTGAGTGTTCAGATTCATACCCCTGCTGCTGTACCCCACAAAAAGAGCCCCCTGTACCCACTGAATAGCAAACACATCCAATTTAATGTCATCCAACAGTATTTGGGAGCTGGGTTAGCATAGTTGGTACAGTGACTAGCCTACGGGCTGGACTGTCTGGGGTTTCAATTCTAGAAGGGGAAAAAAATTTTCTCCAAAATGACCAAACCAGCTCTGGGGCCCACCAAGCAACGGGCAGCTGGGGCATGAAGTTGACCACTCACCTCCATCAAGAATCTTACATCCTACAATTTTTATGAGACCTGAGATTTCCACAGTAGTGCTGGGTAGATCTGGGCACAGTAGTAGGCAGAAAAATCCCAGTGCTACTACTGTTTTGAACTGGTTTAGTCAGTGCCCCACAGCACACTAACCCACGTATTACTGTAAAGTTTTGTACAAATTATATTATGGGCTGCTTGTATTATACAGAAAATGGTGTTTGGAAATATAAGTAATTAAAGTGAAACAATTAAAGTAAATAATTATAACTGAATACTTATAAGAAGTCAACAGAAACACACCAGCTATTTAAAAGTGAAGTATTTATTCAAATATCATATACACCTCTTATACCAGTTTATTGCTCTCAGAATCAAAGGTAGCATTCACTTCACTGAGGGATAGTTTCAGTTTCTCCTTTAAGCTATCAACAGTTAAAATTTGAAATAAAACAGGCTTGCCCTTCAGAACAATAAATTTCACAGTTACAATTTACATTATTCTTAAGTGACAATAAGGGTGGAAATGTTATAAAATACTCAGAAACAAGAAACTGCTTTCAATGAATGCCACAGCAAATATCCAAACTGCTGCCAGAAATTATACACCAAGTGACAAAAGTAGCACTACGACTTTCAGTTAGGTTTTGAAATGTCATGGCAAGTACTTCCGTGGGTTTGTAAATGTTGTTATGATGGCTGCTGGAGGTGACCATGATCACTGACGTACCAATGGCCTCACCCCATTAAAAAACTATGCGTTACACCAACTTACAACCTGGTGCTGTCTTTGGGCCACCTGACAGATATTTATACACAGTGTATCTAAATCCTTGGACAAACTCTGGGAGTGAGTCCCCCACACCAAAACAAGGAAAAAAATTTCATACCAATATATGTCTGCAACCGTTAGTTTTTGAAGTACAGCCCAACGTGTTGACCTCAATCCTTTATATTTTTACCTGTGGGCACACTTGAAAACCCTGGTGAACTCAGCTGCAATTCAAAATGAAGAGGCACTTCACAAATGCATTTTTTATGCCTGTCAAACCATACACAACTGCTCTGACCTTTGTAAGGGTGCCACAGTCCATTATCAGATGTGCTCATAGGTGCACTGATTCAGATGGAGGACATTTTGAGCATTTGTTGTGAACTGTGACTTGATAAACAGTAGGAACTCAACAGTTATTAAATTGGGAACAGGTACAGCAAATTTATTATGTCACTTGTAGGTAAAAATTACATAGTTAAGGTATTTACTGTTGAATGTAATATTTCAGTTAAAATCAAAACCCACTCATTTCCAGGCATATATCTATATGAACTTTTTTCTTTGTTTTGATGTGAAGAACTCACTTTTCAAGTTTGTCCAGATATTTTAGATACATCCTGTATATGTCAAACGATGATTATGACACTTGCAACATAAAGCTCAATGGAGGGAAGACTTAACACTGAAACAACACAGTGTAGTCTCCATGTCAGGTGAACACAACAGAACTGGTAATATATTAACTACAACCTACGATTCTATGCAAGGATATATAGATTATAAAAGGCAGTCTCTGCCAGAAGTTTCTACTGAACGTGTCAAAACAGCAACCGAGAAGTCTGCCCCACCACCCTGAGAATGGTATAAGCATATTTTCAGGACTTTTATGTTACTCATGTTGATCCCACACACACTACTTGCCCCACTTTACAGGTACTTAGACAGATATACAGATGACAAAGAAATGAGACATTAGTACCTTGGGCTACCTCAGTAGTAGCCATATATTAGTTAATGTCTGTATTTACCTGATCATGAGATGACAATTTTTTTCAAATTCATCAACTGAAAAACTATGTACAAAGTTAAATGTGGTCTGTACGTGCAGTTTCCTGAAAACTGAACACTGTGAAAGAGGGTCATCTTATATTCAGCCAAATACAGTAGTATTTGTTACAGCAATCATACGTATTTCTGCATGGGCTTAAACAAAAATAAAGCGTATTACCATCTGTTATTGGTCAGGCCAAACTAATGAACCAGATCACAGGGAACACTTTGATCTCTTTGGGTTGGGACTTTATCTTGTAGAAAAAGCACTTTCCTTGTAATAGAAATGAAATAAAGGTGCTACTTCAAATCCCGCTCTTATACATAACACAGTCCATTTAAATGCCTGTGTTGAGTGATTAATGCATTAAAGTCCATTGTCATTTTCAGCAAACAAACCACTACAGTTTTACAGCCCTATTAAACCATGTCACATCCTGTTACCCAGTTGACTACCTGGCATCAAAATACACATGTAGAACACAAGAAACATTCTGTTCATATACTGACAAGTGAAATGTAGAATCAGGAAGTTCACAAGTTGAAGAGTTTTCAGTGACAGACAATACAGACACTTCAGTGCTGTTTCCTCAACATCACAAATTCACAGAACAAAACTGAGTACAAACTACTTTACTTTGAAAACATATTTGATCACAAAATTTGAAATCAGGTGTTACACGGAATGTCACCATCCTTAAAGAATCAGGTGCAAACATTATACAAGCCTTGGCTAAATGCTGATAAATGGGGTAATTTCAGTCATAAAACTGTTACCATTAATGCCACAGAATAAGTCAATTTAAACATGCAATACTCCAAGGGCCACAAACAGAAATGTGTAAACTGAAAGTCATCTTTAAGTTTTCTAGGCCTCACAGTGACTATGAAGATTATGAATCTGCTGCGATGTGATGCTATGTAGTTTGACGTGTGGGTTCCTGTCTACCAAAGAGTACACTGGAGTATGCAGGAGGTTGTTCCAGTGAAACGTGTGTGCATCTACCAAACTAGGCACCACATCTCAGGACACAACTATTTTCTCACAGTTACCAAATGATGAGTACCAATCACGATGAGTGATACTGAATTTATTATTATGAATATACTCTGAGGTCAAAACATTTTCTCCTGTACTCTTTTTATGTCAAGCCATATGTTAGGAGACCCTTAATTTAAAAAAACATTCCTGTGCATTTCTATTGATAATTTTTTCTTGTCAAGAAACTTTCACTCACATACCAATCACACGCACACAAATAAGTTCATATGTGGGCCTCCAATTTTTCACAATGTACCTGTATCCACATTTTACAAATACAAATGTTCTTGTTTGTCAACTGAAAATAATTTATTTCTGTTCAAAAGTGTGACATGGGTGTGGTATATTCCAAAATGCCTCCAACACCAACAGCATATTCACAAGGATTATTTACATGCATTATCTGATAGCTCACACACATCTGACCACTGTTCTGATTTAGATAAGCCCACCCGCTTAATAAACGAATCGAGTTCACCTCTGTCGCCGCAACCTGGTGGTACGGGACCGTGGGGCAGTAGACCCAGAGCCAATGCTGAACATGCCCGGTCCTGTGGTCTGACTTCCAAATGCTTGTGCTGGTCCTGCACCTGGAACATGTGAATAACACCTTAGGTCCAGGTTAAACACAACACAACATAGCAGCATTTTAACAATCCCAATTGAAAAAAGAATTTGTATCTATGAGGCAGATCAGGAAAGTGAGGAAATGAGGAACAACACAACAAAAAGAGCAATATGGAAAATAAATGCAGTGAATTCTACAGTAAGTACACTCAAACCTCATTCCGTCATTTCTGAAGGGATAGAGGAAATAAATAATTGCAGAAGAATGACATCGCAGGAAAGCATTAAACATGCCAGAAATATAAGGAAGCAAAAAAAAAAAAAAGATTAAGATTATACATTTTCCAATAAGACCTACAAAATAATAACAAATAACTTTAATGCCTCTGCGCACATCACTTTATGCCAAAACAGCGCCAATGCCATGGTTCAAAAGTTATGTTTGTCATGCTGATCATTGCCATGTGTATAAAACAATGATTTAACAGTTCTGTAAGCTGTAGTGCTTCACTAAAGCCCCACACTGGTTCAGGCTCATGTTTGTCTCCCTCTTCCTCTCCTTCAGTGATCCTTCCACCCACTATCACCACACAATTCATCAATGCTGGAAACATTGCACATGGTAAGCTCACTGTCCAGAGCTGTGTAAGAACTGACGCTGACATCCTTCGCAGCACTTTGCCCAACCAGTTCTGTTTCTTCAACAGTGGAGTCCAAACTAGCTTCTCTGTTCAGCCCACAACTGAACTGACAAAAAGTGCTGACTACACAACTTATCACCAAGCCACTATTGTGTAACTGATCACGTGCACAACATTCATTTTCAATTTGGCATCCCCACCTCAGTCCATAAAGCACACAGCTTTTTGTACTAGGTGCTTCTTGTACAACTGCTTTAAACATTTTCTGATGCCCAAATCAGGAGGCTGTAACATACTTGTGCCATTTGGTGGATAATACACAACCTTTAAATTTCTCATGAATGATGTATCTTGTGGATGAGCATCGCAATTGCCCAAAAACAACAAAATATTTCACTCTGCACGCCCACGGAGGCTTGCACTGCCCTTAAAAATCTCTGTGAAAATGGTTATGGTCGTCCATGCTTCTTTACTTGTGCTGTATTTCACAGAAAGTTCTCTATGTTCTAAAAATAATGTGGTTTCAATGATTTTCCAGCCATGACTGGCACATGTTTGTTGCTGCCATCAGTGTTCACACACACACAGTACCACTCTTGCCCTCTCTTTGGTACTTTTCCTGCATGGCAAGAATAAAAATAAACCGCAAAAGGATTGATTACACTAAACTTCACAACTGTTAAATGCTGAACTCAACAAGACAAGGCAAACACGATGATGTGACACAATACTACGAACAACTGCAAAACACAGTTTTGAGGTTCACCACCTTATAACTTAGGCCACCCCCTCCACTCCACCACCAGTCCTCAACTGGCCAGTGTGGCAGTGTTTCATACGTATCAGTGCAGGACGGAATAAGTTATTGCTACTGTACGTTCCAATCACGTTATTTTCACTATTTTTTTTCTCGGTAATGATCGTTGTGGGAATACCGTGTATCTGGACCAAGAATTCTTAAACGACTTACATAATGAAACAACATCTTGAAGAATGATGCATCCAACATAACTACAAAGTCCTTGTATGTCCAATTGGTAGGGACAGAAAAAAAAATTCTTACCAGAAAAGAGGCACAGCGGAACAATGGATAGAGGATTCACTGTAACGGTTATCAGTCTCTACTAAAAATGACAACAAATTACACCACCACAGCTGTCAAAAAATAATGTTATTCCATTAGGTACACATTACACAGAAGATTAATACTTGCAAAAATATGTTCAAACAAAGAAGTGAAGACGACATGGTTTCAGGCAAGGGAGATGCATGACAGATTAAATCATCACTATACAAGAAACAATACAGCAATGGTAAGCAATGACATTTCCTGATTACAAAATAAACATGTAAGTCTTCACATGTAACATTTTTTGGAAGGTTTTCAAAAGAGTGCATCATACACAGAAAGACTGAAAACATATTAAAACTGTGTAACACTTTGTAACAAAATCCCTAAACTGAATATTCTGAGATGATTAATGATACCACTCCGTACAGACATACCAAACTGAAATGGAGTATTGCCAGATGTTCCAGCAGTGAAGCCCATGACTGGAGCTGATGGACTTCCAAAATTGAAACCTCCTGCAATGAAAAGTTTGATACCATCAGAATACCACAGACCTTGTCCATATGGCACAGCAGCCAATACTCCTGCATATAATGGAAATTGAGAGTTGGTCTATAGATAAACATATCAATAGTGTGTTATTTAATAACACTGTCAAATGCTAACATTATATAGCATCAGTGATAGATGAATCAATGATTACAGAGCATTGGTGGAATCATGCTGACAGAGGAAAGCCAGAGTCCTCGGAACAAAACCTGCCCTGTGCCACTTTGTCCACCACAACTCTGGGCTGGTCTGGGAATGAACTTAGGCCTCTCCAGTAAGAAGCCAGTGACTGACCCCTAGAGAGGAGGGTGACCTTTCCTTTCGAGGCTATCCATGCATCTTTCTCATGTGGTTGAAATACTGTAGGTTTCCAGAGTTATTCCCAGTTTTGTGAACCTTTAGTCATGCCCAACGGCACAAGGTACAGTTTTTTTCTTAAATCCTATACCAACATTATTTCTTAGTGATCCCACCCATCAAGAAGTGAGTATGTCCAGTTGGGATAGCAAAACCAAGTAGGGTGAACTCATATAGAAGGTTAAGAGGAAACTGAAACTGGCTGCAGACAATAAATATAAAAATGATAAAAGTTGTGAGAAGATGCAGGGACAGCAGAAATAGCTTTGTGAAGTGAAATATATGCACAGATGACGGTCAGTAACGGCTTACTACTACTTGCATACAAAGCTACAGTGTGTTACCACTATTAGAGTGGAATAAAACATACCAGTTGGTTGAGAAGCTGAGGCAGAAGCATTACTACTCCCTGCTCCGAACTGGAAAAGTGTGCTAGCACCAAACAGTCCTGTGTTGCCACCAGCTGTTGGCTGCTGTGCTGGAGTAGCAGACAATGTTGAGCCAAACTGAAATATAGGTTGAGTACTTCCACTACCTCCAAACACTCCCCCAGCTGGCTGGGTGGTCAAATTGGTCCCACTGCTGAATATTCCACCACTGGGCTGTGACGGAGTCCCAAAAAATCCACCAGAAGGTTGAGATGTCTGTTGTGGCATACTCTCAACACCTCCAAAAAGTCCAGCTGCTGGCTGTGATGCCGGAACTGACAGACTCCCACTGCTACCAAATACTCCACCAGAGGCCTGAGTAGTCAAAATTCCACCCACTCCAAATATTCCACCAGAGGGCTGCGTTGATGGACTGGACACACTTCCACTACTTCCAAATAATCCACCAGAGGGCTGCGTAGATGGAGTGGACACACTTCCACTACTTCCAAATAATCCACCAGAGGGCTGTGTAGATGGACTGGACACATTTCCACTACTGCCAAATAATCCAACAGAGGGCTGCATGGATGGAGTGGACACACTTCCACCACTTCCAAATAATCCACCAGAGGGCTGTGCAGATGGAGTGGACACATTTCCACTACTTCCGAATAATCCAGCAGAGGGCTGTGTTGATGGAGCAGACATATTTCCACTACTTCCAAATAATCCAACAGAGGGCTGTGTAGATGGAGTGGCCACATTTCCACTACTGCCAAATATTCCACCAGAGGGCTGTGTAGATGGAGTGGACACATTTCCACTACTTCCAAATATTCCACCAGAGGGCTGTGTAGATGGAGTGGACACATTTCCACTACTTCCAAATATTCCGCCAGAGGGCTGTGTAGATGGAGTGGACACATTTCCACTACTTCCAAATAATCCACCAGATGGGTTAGCCATTTGAGTGACAGAATTTCTGAACACCCCTGATGAGGGTAACAATGACTGAGAAGGTGGGTCTGTTCCAGTCCCAAAAATCCCTCCCGTCAACTGCACCTGTCCTGAACTACTGCTAGTGCTTCCAAACAGCCCACCTGATGGGGCTACTGAATTCCCAAATAAGCCCCCTGGTGGCTGTGAAGGCTGTGCTGTTCCAAACACTCCACCAGATGATTGCAATGTGCCAAATATTTCACTGCCAGGCTGCGACTGGTCTGTTCTGCTCCCACCACCTCCAAATACTGGCTGTGATGGCTGATCAGGCAGATTGCCACCACTTGCCTCTGACGCCTTCCCTGATTCACTTCCACTAAAGGTGAAACCTCCAGATTTAGCACCACTTGATGCAGATGAGCTACCAAATGTTATCAGGCTTTGTTGTGCCTTTTGTGTTGCTCTGTCAGTCTGTGGCTGTGAATTGCCAAAAATGCCTCCAAGAAACCCCCCAGAACTAGGTCCATTTACAGTATTTGTATTATTGAAGGTAAATCCTGGTGCAGCTCTAAAATTTGGTGATGCTGATTTGCTTGTTGAAGCAAGTGTGGATGTGCTAACAGAAGTGGTTGTAGATATGGATGTGATGGCAGAAGTTGTAGCCTTAGGTTCTGTACTGGAGGCTGCAATACTGACTGCTGGCTTCAAACCTCCTACTGCAGCTGCATTCTCTTTCATGTCCTTTGAGAAGTCAAACTTGAAGCCCCCAGGTGAACTGGCAGTAGTACTACTAGTCACAGTGCTCAACTGAAATGGAGTACCATTACCTGTGGTTGAGTTTATGCCACAATTTAACGTTGAACTGGGGAGTGCTGCAGATTGTTTGTCATTACTTTTTGCAATACCAAAGACACAGACTGCTGCAGGGTTACTATTACTTGTGGTAGCTGGTGGAGAAGCAAACAGACCCACATTTGCTTGGGTATTACTTACAGTAAATGTGGATCCAAATGCTGAATTTGAAGTTGTGGCAGTTGAGGTAGAGTTACTGGCATTCACTGTATGAGATACAGCTGTGTTCCCAAAACTGAACAAGCTCATTGTGGTTTCTGGTACCACTGGTTTCACAACATTGATAACAGTGCTTGCTGATGATGCACTGGAGGTTCCGCTGGTGCAACTGCCATCTGACAAATCCCCATGGCTTGTCTGTTCTTTGATGGAAGGAGAAGTGCTGGAGCCACTACACACACTGTCTGAGGCACGTGAAGTGGCCAGCTGTTGAGCACTGTCACTTGATATTTTGGACACTGAATCAGATGCATTGAAAGATGAATTTAATGGAGAATGTGAAGACTGTGGTTTGCCAACGATAAAAGGAACGCCAGAAGAAGTGACAACAGCATTTTTAAAAGGATCTATTTTCTGTTCTGTGGGAGCAACATTATTTGATGGCGCAGTCATTAACATTGGTATCTTCAGTTCGGAAGAAACAGCAGCACTGGTTGGAGAAGACAATTTTGATGTTACATTTGATGTGGTTTGGTTTATAACGGATGTTGCTGATCCCAAAAGTCCAAAATTTGTATTTGCAGCACTGGTACTTGGTACTGCAGCTGAAAAATTATTAGACATCATCAGTGAGGTGCTGCTTGATAAATCTGAGCTCTTGTCAGCTGCAGTCTGCACAGTGCTATCTAAAGGATGTTGTACTTGTGTATCTGATGGAACACTTGTTTCTGCAGAACTTATCATCTCTCTCACTTCACCTGCTGCAGACACTACAGGGCATACACTCTGCAAAGTTGAAGTTGTGGCAGTAGTCGAAGCAACAACGTTGCTGTTACGGGAAGATGGTTTTCTTATGAAATCATCTGTTGAAAGATAAGAAGTGGCATAACATTATCATGCTAAAGGCTATCACATCATTCCACTATACTTCAAGCTCTCAGAACTGTGATGACAACATTACTGATTTATGCTCACAGAACATTCCTTACACTGTCATCTCTCTGAAGTGACTGGATTCAACAACTGAATACTGTACACCTTTTTCTAATTTAGCTACTAGTACATGATCATAATCAAAATCCACTAACTTCAGTGTTCATACCATTTTTATACACATGCTGTCATAGCCACAACCATACCAATGCAAAAGAAGAAGTTGCAGCCTACAAGAAAAGTAACACTAGATGGATAGCAGCACAGGAAATCTTGGCAAAACTATATTAACAGAAGAAAAGGGGAAAAGAAAGGGAACAACAGGAGATGAAGGAAAAATGGAGCAGAAAATTTTGGAAAGTAAAGAAACAGAAAATGTATAACTGTATCAAAACATGTACCACATTTTCTGGAACACAACATGAGAATTATTTATTAGTTCATCTTCTGGAAAATGGGGATTGCCTTATAATCATCTACAAAGTCAGCACATTCTGTGAATAGGCCAAATGTTTTTGTATCTTCCATTGCTAGGTGAATAAACAAAATAACTCAGTGACTACAACAATTACATGCACATGACTTTATACTTCTACTTCAATACTGATATGCCAGTACCTCATTTCAGGTCACATTACTGAAGTGTGAACTGTTCAAGTTAGTGTACATAGTCTATAAAATCACAAGTGTTGAAAAAAAACATACAACAGCATCCACAACAACAAAACCAATGCGTTGCAGTTACAGCACTAATTTTCAATTCGTGGTAAGTAACCTTTTGTTGAGCGGGACAATCAATTTTCAGTGCACCTGTTATATAAAATATAAATGTTATTTAAACAAAAGAAGATAAAATTATGAATTACATGGCATTTTGTGTGAAATAACACAGAGACTATGCCACATGTCTTCAAAAATGAAGTACATATCCTTGCTGCATAACTACAGAAAATGACTCTTTGGGTGCAATCGTACTTGTGTTCTATATAGAACCACAGTAAAGAAAGGGTTAAACATGCAGAAGAAACGAACAACCACTGTGTGACACAAAAATTCCATGTCACAGAAAGGAATGTGTGGTGCTGGAGAAAGCAAAGAAAACTATTACTACAAGGCACACACTCCAACTGAAAAAAATTTCATGGGCCCAAACATGGAATTTCAATGCCACTTCCCAAAAGGTTCTGGAGTATGTGCTACAAAAACACGAATATGGTCTTCCCATTACCACAGCGACAATATAAACGAAGATGGTAGAAGTCATTATATTATTTAATTCCAGAATATTAAACAACAGAACACTATGTGACATGAAAACTTGGCTGTTATAGACCTATAATGCCCTGAAAATTGAAGACTGTCAAACCACCACCTTCTGTTAAGTTTATTTCCCTTATGATGACACTGTAGAGTGTTGGGACAAGGAATTTTATATGGAGACAGTTATAATTAACATTTAGCGCAGTGAATAAAATTTGACACGGTATCTATTAAAGAATAAATTTAAATCAAAATTTTGAGCTTCCAGACTTACTAGCATTACAGCAAGATGTCAAATACAGTTTGTAAGAAAAAACATTAACTCACTTAAAAAAAAAGCACAGAAGAAAATGCCACATACCTTCCCCAGCTATAACAGCAAGCATAGATCTAAGGCGAGTCTGCCTGTCATAGGCTCGCTTTGCCTCCAATGCTGCCACACTGTTCAAAACAGGAGGTGTACTTTTGTCCAGAACAGCAGCAAATTTGGGCAGGAACTCACTTGGCTGCACAGTCTCAGATTTGTCATTAGATTTCTCCTCTGTGTGATGAACAGAAAGAGTTGGGGTGGTGGCACTGGTCATAGCTGTATGAGTGGATGATGTAGCTGCAACTGTTGCAGTTGTTGTCTTCAGTATGATGTTGGCTGCATCCCCAATGCTGTCACGAGACTGTTTTGGTGGCTTACCCATGACAGGGGTACCACTACGTGAACCATCTGATTGTAAGAAACATAGTCTAAGTGAATTTAGAAGAATAAAAGGACACAGCTTCACTGTGAAGAAAAACTGCAGAATGGGAAAATTTCTACAGAGTTCTATAAACAAGCAAGTCTCACTGTTTATGAAATTCTTCATGATAACCTATTGTGGATCATATCTGTAATTATCCACATAGTGTTGAATTACAATTTGGAAACATTTCAACCTCCTCAACATGGTCTGTCACCTTCCGACTTATTACCTGGACTCTGTTTCAGGTATGTTGCTACATGGTCAAACACGAAGTTCTGTCATTGCTGCTATTGTGCAACCATGGCTCAACACATGCAAAAATTGCAGCTGGTTGCTGTTAGTTCATGTTATGATCACCAGAAATTCATGAAAAGAAAGTTCTAGTTCACTTAATTCATCTGTAGCAGCCCTACATGTTAAGCTGTGTTTTCCTTTGTTGCCATGAAACAACAAGTAAATCTTAAGAAGCTCTATCTCATACACATATCTTCAAGTATTTTAAAACATTTGGACAAGAATGTAAGGACCCTGAAGGTGATCAAAGGAGTGGGAGACAATCAACTGTTCTACATCTGGAAATAGCTGCAAAAGACTGTAAAATGGTAGCCACAGCCTGTTGAATTACCCTACAATTGATACAGGATCAATTATACATTAACAAGGAGATGGACAACAAAAATTATTAGTGAGACATGTTCTTACCAAATGTGAACCACGTTATTGCAATGCATCTCATCCAATGTTCCCTTATAAGGGGTTAAGAGCTTTTCATCTGCTACAGCAAAAATAAAAACTTCTCTTAAATTTGTAGTTGTAAATTTACAAAATAAAAACATGCTTTATAGTTCTAACCAGTCGTGGAGGATTTCCTCTTGTTTCTGGTCTTTCTGTGGTTCAACATATTTCTACTTGAACTGAGTGAACTGAAGATCTCATTGTTGCGAGTTCGCTTTTCCTGATGCTGAAGGGGCTGACAGTTCATCTCAGTCTGGCTATGAGACTCCACCCTTGCTCGCTTTCCTCTGCCAACAGAAATATCAGACTTGAGGGTCTCACGGTGGCAGAAGTTTAGGTTACTGCCTCCTGAAAGTTTTCATCTGTAGTTGAACCCACTCTGTAGTTGGACGGATAAACCACATGGCACCAAACCCAGGAACAAGCACAGCACACGGAATACTGGTCTCACAGAAATGCTAAAAGATGTCAGTACAAGACCCTGATATAAATCGATGACTTGAAAGAGCTTGCTACAATTCAGAATAGCATAACTAGGAAAGGTAAAGTTGCTCCAGTGCTTACTTAAGCAGTACATCATAAAGGCATAAACAATGTATACATAGACCTACATACATAAATAACATACATGAGGGAGGGGTGCAGATGCAGTATTAACCTTGGTACTATACAGACGTGCGTGGACAGGTTCATGCCCTGGCCACTTTAATGCCTGCCCCCACCCTGACAAGAAAGAGCCCCTGGTACCAACTGAATAGGAGGCTGGGTTAGCACTAAAGCCCATGTGAACGCTTTGGAGAAGAAAGAAGTATCTTTCCCCTGCTCAGAACTGAATCATGACTTCTCTACTGCCCAACCTGCAGCCTAGCTACTACACTAAGCTCACCACATGTGCACAGTACATACACAGTTATGATGTCATCTTGAACCGGCTGCCTGTCTGAACCATGGTCTACAGTGATGTGTCCTTCTCCCACGCGCTGTCTCTTTATTGCATCATCATCTTCACTGTCATCAATCTGGAAATAATGAAAAATGAATACTGCATACCAATATCACTGACCCAAGAAAATGCCTAAGATCTTATTTTATTCACTAACTTCTGTTAAAGCCAACATTTCAAGCTCCTATCTCTTTTTCCTGATGAGTTACAGCTGCCACAAACATAGACATACACAACCTTCTTTTAGTATACAGGGTGATTCGAGAGGAAAGGTCAATATTTTGGGAAGTAATAGTATCAGTCATTGTGAGAGAAACAAGTTCATGTGAACATGTGCCTAATTCTGAGTGGTTACCAAGATACAGCTGTTTGAATCTACAAATACAAAAGCACCACAAATGGTAACAAAGAAAGAGAAATTACATACTGTTAATTTAATTTTAATTTTAATTTTAATTTTATGTTTAAGTGGCAATTTGTTACACAGAAATGACAAATTTGTTACAGTTCACAATAAATGTTTGAAAATCCCACCATCATTGTCAACGCACTTTGCAGCTCATGTACGAAGATTGCATGCTGTTTGCCTGAGTTGATCTTCATCTTTCTTAATGTAGGCAGCAGCATCCAAACGTGAGCGAGCAATTAGTCTTGTATATCCACCTCGCTTTGGCAACCTCGTTCTTCATACAACTCCACAAACAAAAATCTAATGGAGTTAAGGTCAAGACATTCAAACAGCTGCATCTTGGTAAACATTCAGAATTAGACACATGCTCATATAAAGTTGTTTTTTGTCAATGACTGATACTATCATCTCCCAAAATACTGACCTTTCCTCCTGAACCACCCTATATAGATATCACATCAACCTCTCAATGCACATACAGATGGGCTGGGATTGATTCCAAATCATTAGTTACATGAACTACAATCCACATATTCTGCCAAATTATGACATGGCACAAACAGAAAGGCTTATAATTTTGTCACTGGCTGAAGTTGTGACCTGCAAGTCAACAGAATCTACAAGCTTAGCGTTTTTAACATTTTTAAACATGACCCAGAAAATACAAGGCAACTAGGCACTACAGTACAAATACTGTTTGTCACAGCCACCTGGAACTCACGACTTTTAATACCTCATTTTATGTTATAAACTTCAGCCTTTAAAAAAGTTAGGGCTAGGGGAAAGTGTAGCAACAGTGATTTATTTACATAACTTTGTAAACCTATTTCATACATGAATAAAATGTGATCTTTAGCCACACTACCCCTGTACAGTTTATTTCTGCCAGGTCAGTCCATTGTTGTACATAGCTGCACTAAGTGCTAATAACTACACAATTAGTTCTGCCATTACAGACTGAACCGATGCCAAAGAATGTTATACAGTTGTGAAAGTTACGTAAATACAGTCGAACTCAGTTATAATGTCGTGAAAGGGACTGAATACTTTGCGTCACTATAAACAGATATTGTTATAACCAAGGAGTATATGTTATGGTTAACCATGAGGAATTAATCTGTTTCACAGACTAGCTGATGCTATGTGTGAGGTGTCTCATAAACCGATGTTATAAGTGGGTTCGACTGCATATGTATGGTTACCTGAGCATAGATGCGTTTACGAGACATCTCCTTTAGTACATCCAAGACAGACTTTGAAGGATGTTGGTCCTCTATAGAACTTGCACCCAAAATCTGTGACTTGCTCAGAAACCTAACAGCAATGTAAATGAATGTCAAACAAGAAGACACACTGGGACATACTGCCAAATGGCAAGCAACTAGGCTTGCATATTTTGGTTCCAGCATGTCACATGAAATGTGATTTTTATGGAATTTGACACCATAAAAGCACCTTATATCCAAAGCAAAATCATTAGAAATGGCAAGTTGTAAATGGAAAGTCTCTTGTAGGGACATGTTCAGCAAGTTTAATACTCTTCCACTTGCCAGCAAATACTTACTTTCACTACCATCACTTGTTGCAGACAACAAGGAAATATCCTGACAAATTCAGATATACACAACATACATATGAGACATAAATATAACATTCCTGTGCCAAACACTAACCTCAGTAAATATTAAGAAATTTACTAGAATGGATTAAGTTATTTTTAATCATCCACCTGTCCTCAAAACTTTAAATTGTTACACAAAAATGTCTAAGCATCCATTAACAGTATATACTCTCTCACTCCCCTGTATTGTACTAGATTTTGCCTGAATACAGAGTTCACTGATACTACAAAATGTTGATATCCTGTGAGTTCATTATTTTATACTCTGACTGGAAACAGCTGTTAATTGTGTATCTGTATCTACATTTGTATTTCAAATACTCTACTACATCATCATGTATTCTCCATTTGTGGTATAATTCTGTGATCTACAGAATATCCATAAACTGTATTCTAGTTGCAATTTTTGACATAGTTATTCCACTTATCAAGACATGCATAGGTATACTATCAAAGATAGTGATCTTTTACAACAGGACATACTTTTTTACTTCACACTGCATTTCTGGTCTCTACCACCCACGAAACACCCAGAGTGTGATAGTTTTCTGTAGATCTTGTTGAAAGAAAACATGCTAAACAGGCCAAGAGTGTAAAATTATCCCATGTAGTATACCTTGCATCTGACGATTGAGGAGGTGCAATCCTGACGGTAACAGGAATGTGAACACTTCTCCGAAGTTTGTTGTAAGAAAGGACAGGTAACCTGGATGCAGAAGGATCTAGCTGAACAAGAGGAAACTGTCCAGGACCTGAATACTGTTTCTGATGTGTCAACGTTTTTGAGTCTTCTGCATAACGGGCCACGCGACTACTCAATCCTGGGCTGCTTACATCTCCAAGTGTCCTACAACATATCGCTTCCACAATCAACACTACTGTGGAATAAATACAATACAAAGTAACACAACAACAATTTACCTGTTTACTAACCTAATATCATTATTGATATTAAATCTTGTTGAAGCCAAAAGAGGACCTGCAACAGTTTGCACGGTTTTCACGCCTGCGCCATGACTTCTTAATTTCGGACTCACAGTTTTACCCCATGGTGAACCTTTGGAAAGAAAGCTTGCATCTCCACATCTGCTGGGTGTCCGATATAATGACCGCTGGCTCCTGCTATATAATATGGTACTGGTATGCACTGAATCGACTGATGAGTAAGGACTGAAGCTGTTTCTTCGATTGTATTCAAAATTTTCTCCATATATTCCAGAATCATGCCTACTTGTGTTATTTCCTTGAGGTGTTTCCATCAAAGTGAGGTTACTTTCTTCAGCATAAGCAGACGCCTCACTTGTGTTACTTCTTTGCAAGGACGTTCGCAATTGTTGACAAGTTCTCATTACCCAAATTAATGCCGAGTGTGACCACAAGCGAAAATAAATTAAAAGCTTCTGAAAAACAGTGGGACTCGTAATACCGCGCACATGAATCCTTGACCGGTTAACTTTACTTTCCAAATACAGGACTAGCGGAAGTGCTATGATAACCGACACTACAGCATACACCGATAAATAATATACTGCAAGCATTCCACACAAAATACAAGACGATAATACAGCTTTCTCCAAGTGCAACATATTCAGGCACAACCACCCATGTTCGCAAACCACCAAACCACTGTCCCAAAGAGATGAATCACACAGATTACCACACACGGTTCAAAGGTACAAAACCGCAGCGGGAGAGCCATGGGTCCCACATGCTACTCTTTGGATTTGGATCCGTGGTTCCCACCATGACTCCCGTCACCAAAGGTAATCACAACGACAGCCACCTTCGAAGAAAGAATATATATAGCCTTACCCTCAAAGCAAGAGTTTCAAGTCAGCACAGGATAGTATTCACGTAACATTAAAAACAGCATATTGCACTTTCTCTCAATTATAAAAGAACATGCCGGAATGAGGGGGTCAGTAATTATTGCTATAACTACCTCATACTACCAATTTCACAATGACAATGTTGAAGCTGATCTTGTCATCAAGGCCCCAAGATAGATTATCCGAAACAACTGTGCATGGGGAATAAAAGAACACGATGGCCATAAAATAATTGAGTACATATTAAATAGTAAATCATTGTTTCTCATCTTTCGAATTGAGGGTGTTGATTATACCACATGAAACACCCTCTTATACCAAAATAGATATTATTAAAAAATCATAGCATTAGAAAACTTACATATGGGTAACTATAGCCACTTCATATAACATCTATAAATGTTTACAGAATGTGGTAAAGAAATACATAGAGAAAATTGCCAAAAGTTGGGGGAATACATTTTCTGACAGCACAAGAATAAACTGGTTTACTGTATGATCTTTGTTTCTCAATTTAATCATTATATAAACTGATCGTTATGTGTTTTTGACATTTTAGCTTGTTGAGAACTATTTAGGCATGTCGATAAGTATCGAAAGTTGCTCTGACGGACCAAAAATTACACAGATTTATCCAAAGCTTTAACATAAAAGACCTGCGTACTGAACTATTAGATTTTGTTTGTGTACAATTGATTTCAAGGTCATCTACGTCATCCTGTTAATACAAAAATAAGTTCACTTTCATCATTGATGTTTCAATACTACTAGTGACACTTGCATGCTGTTATACATATATGAATTCTTTAAGAAGGGATTTCGAATGATTAAAATGTATAGCAATGTCAAATATACAACAAAACTACAAAATAGTTTGTAGGGAATGGCCAGATTACCTGTATGACATTCGATTCCAATCAATAAATAATTTGTATCCTCTACGAGCTTTATACGCGGCAGATGAATGCCCGATGGCCAATCAGCGAGCTTTGCTGGCGTCATATCTAATCAACCAATCGGCGAATCTCGTCACCGTTCCTGCTGTCTGAACGCAACGCGCCATGTTGAGAAGGAACTTACCAAAGCTGCAAGGAAGAAGGAGGAACATCGGCTCGGCGTGTTTTAACACCTTTCCACCACCCGGAACGTCATGGCTGACCCGGAGAAACAGCCTGAACAACCAAAGGCTGCCCAGCAAAAGCAAATCATCGGTAAGTTGCAAAGAAGCCTAAAATATCTATTTATATATGCTGGAATCTCATCTTCGTCGAACTGATGCGCTTGCTCACGGACCACCATCTTCTTGAGCGTCTGCAGCAACACATGTGGCCGTGCTGGATTTGCTTATAACATATGTGATCGAAATATAAAATTTATATATTTGGAACACATACAATGTGTGTTGAGCCCATTCTTACTTTCGCAAAGTAACAATCATGTGAATGGAACATAGTCTAACAGAGCAGTAAAATGATTACGAAAGTTGGATGCAGTTACAAAATCATGGCAGTGTTTATTGCGGAAGATCCACGTTTAATATTTTGAAATTATTTAATTTGGCATTTTTGTCAATATGTAGGTGATGTATTCGGAAAATGCGTGTCTCCTGTAATGTAATGGTGGTCAGAAAGGTGGGTTGTCATTCGTAATGAGTACCACTTCATTGAGGTTCGGAAATTGTCAGCCATATATCACACAGTGGCACATTGATTGTACTGCTTCTTAGCTGGCACTGAATACTTTGCTCTTATTAAATGACTTTCATTTGGTACCAAAATGAAAGCTGTGTAGCCAACTCGGAAGGCTTGTGTGTTATCAGTAGCTACAACTTTTTCTTGGCGTTACAAATTGGGGGGCCTTGTGTGATATGTTATGCTTAAAATTTGAAGCCTGCAAATCCACCTATACCCAGTGTGTGTGTGTATTAAAGGAAAGTCGGCACTACTGTATCGTGGGTCCGCCACAGTGTATCCAGTGTGCCATGACTGAGTATACATTTGCTGTAGGGTGTGGTGGATTATGGTCTTGCCCCCATCCCCCTTACTCACAAAACCTGCCCATTGAGATGGACTTTGCTTTCTGTTCAGGCTGTTTCTCTGGTATAGTCTTTGCCCTCCTTGTGAACCAAACCAGCCAGTCGACACAGACTTCAGTTACCGTTTAGGCTGTATCTGTGTTATAATCGGTGCCCTCCATTTGAACTCACACTCCCATCCCCTGTATTCACGAAACGTGCCAATCGAGATGGACCTCAGTTACCGTTTGGGCTGTTTCTCTGGTATAGCCAATGCCCTCGTTTTGAACTAAATGGGTCAGTCAAGACAGACTTCGGTTACCGTTTAGGCAATTTCTCTGGTATACTCAATGCCCTCCTTGCAAAGTAAACCAGCCAGTCCAGACGGACTTTGGTTACTGTTTAGGCATAATCTGGTATAACCAGTGCCTTCTGTTTGAACTGAACCAGCCCTTGGAGACTGACTTCAGTGACGGTTTAGGCCATCTCTCTGTTCATAGTTGGTGCTCTTGTTATTCCCCTGTCCTATCTGTATCCATTCGTGACTAATGTTTGCGATATTTCACGATGCACACCCTCTGTGTCCCATCCTTCAACAGTTGCCAAGTCCCTCCCACTCCGTCACACTCCGCCCATGTCTGTTTGCTTGATACCAGCTACCTTCGTCTCTCTAGAAGATTCTCCTGCCGTAGTGGACGTATAATACTGTAGAGCCAGAAAATCCGTGATCGGTCATGGGTTGACATATTGTGCTAAATTGTCATTTGTGGAGCAGGAATGGGCCCCTTGTATGGCTGTTTTCCCAGAATAGGTCTCATGTAGGGGACACACTTTACAGTTGTTAGCAAATCCGGAAATACGGAAAGCCACACTTTCTTGTTAACATACATGACTTAATAGTACCTCTGTAATGTGTAAAAACCTTGTAAGGTGAGACATAACATTCATTTCAGAATGAAAATTCTGCAGCTATTTAGTAAGAATGGAGTGTTCATCAGTAGAAAGTGGGCCATGTCACATTGATTGTTCAGTGAGTCTGCCAGGGTAACCAACCTGTTGACGCTAACACTTGACAAGTTAGTGGATGCCCATGTATCTGTGCATGACTGTACCTATACACACACCTGTCAGTATCTATGTATCTCTGTTCTTATATTGATCTATCACTATAGGATACCAGTGTCTGTGTGTATCTGCCTTCACTTAATCCTAACCTGTGTGTTACCATATGTGTGTTGGTGGGTTGGCTACCTTTGTAGACCCGCTGAATGGTTGAAATGTCATGGCCCGTTGCTTACTGCCAAGTCCTCCTTTGTTACTGAATAACTGAAATTTTCACTCCAGATTGACTGTTTTATCTGAACTTAACATTCGGTCGTTCAGGTGAAAACAGTAAATAGTGAGTAGTGTAACAGAGAATCTGTACAGATTAAACAGCTGGTTTTGAGAATTCTTTGGTCTCTAATATAATTTCCATTGTGACTGTGGAATCAACCCAGCATATCAAATGGGTGCTGGCTGCCTTATGAAAGTTTCTATTGCAAGAGACTGGTCGCTCACTTGCCTTACAGTTCTGGGGTTTATTCTATCCTAAATCAGAAAGCGTGTGAAATCATAATTCTGTGCCACATGTTCTTCCACCACCAACATATGGATTATCACCACATTCATATTGTGTGTCAAGTGCCATATCGGTTCCCTTTATATTCTTGATCTCACTTCTACTGATGCTATGTAATCTTGGTAGTACATAGCATTGTTTAAATAACACCCTTAAAAATACATATGTTCTGGTATTTTGAGATTGTATATTCCATGCATTGTTATAAGAATTACAGTCTATCTACTTGACCATCCAAATGCACATAATGTTCATATACATATTACTTACGTTGTTCGGACATGTTTCGGCATCTGAAACGCCATCCTCAAGGAGCATGTAATGCCAAACTTAAAAATCCAGTTGTCAAGACAAGCCACTTATTCATGGTTCCACAGTTTTTAGGCAGTGCAGGTTGTATTGTCATATAACTTACAATAAAATGTTGTAGATAAAGCATTAAAACATAATTAAAATGTTACATATAAGGATGTAGCAGAGTATAATTGTGGTTAAGTCATGGATAGTGGAAACCTACTGATGTGGCATTATATGTATCCGTCCAAAGTGGATTTCGTCCCTGTTGCATAGTGTAGTGTGGCATGTATTGTTGCCAGCAGCCGAAACATGTCGGAGCAACATAAGTTATATGTGTGAACATTATGAGCATTTAGTTGGTGAAGTAAATAGACTAAAATGTGTTCTGGTAGTTTTCATGTAGTGACTGCAGATGGTAAAAGTTTAGTACGTTCCCAAACCATAATGCTGTTTCTTAAATTTTTATACTTGTTAATTTGTAAAAGGCAGGAGTGACTGGGAAGAGGATTGTTAAGAATACGTGCAGTTTTACGTTTAACCTTCATTCTGCATTTTGGCACAGGGATGGCATTACTGGCTATTTAATTGATGGCACATTTAGTTAAAATATTTGTGGCACTCAACCTTAGAGAGTATTGCTGGCATCAGAAATAAATGAGTTGTAAATCCAAATGGTTTGAAGACTAGCTGTAACACAGTCCAGTAACTGATGACAGACACCAGGAACTGTTGTGTTGGGCAGTACTTTGGGAATTTCTGCAGTTGGTATGTGTCATTAAAATTGTATGAGGGTTGCCCAGAAAGTTAGCAACACTTTCTGTACTTCAGTCAAAATTGACAGAAAATGCCTGTAATTTTTTCTGTGGTTAATTTTGAATGTCTCACTGCTCTGGCAGCGCTGCAGAACAATACTTTTTTTGTCCATGCACAGGGTGTCATGAAAATAGCATGGTATGGTGATGTGCATTTTAAAAAGTGGGCTGTTATCGAGTTTCTTTTGGCAGAGAAGAAATCTGTGACGAACATTCATAAGCGGTTAAAAATGTGTTCGGTATCAGTGCTGTTGATAAAAGCAGTGTTAGTGGTTGGGCTTCACGAATTACACGTTCTGGCAAAGGCCAAGCAGAGCTCAGTGATGTGTGTTGCTGTGGCTGGACAACAACAGCATTTACTCAGGTTTTGCTTCAACATGCTGGTGCCACATGGTCAAACCATTAACTCAGATCTGTACAGTAGAACTCTTGAAACCTTTCATAAGTGTTTCAGGAGAGTTCAGCCTCATTAAAATGCTGATGAAATCCTCCTTTAACCCAACAACACGTGACCACACACAAGTTTGAAAACCCACGCAGTCGCAAAACTCAGATGTGCTGTTCTTCCCCATACACCATTCAGCCAAGATGTTGCTGCCTCAGATTTCCTCCTCTTTGGAGCCCTCAGAGGTGCAATCCATGGAAAAGAGTTTGGGGATGATGACATTGTTATTTAAAAAGTGATGAAGTGGCTGACAGTACAGTATTCAAACAGGCACATAAAGGGGGTAAATGCTCTTCTTTCTCACTCGCATAAGGCTGTTGAAGCTGATGGAGATTATGTAGGAAAATGAGGTGTGTGATATGTCCATCTAGTTATTTTGTATGTCCAAAGCATTATGTAATAAATTATAGCAATGAAAATTGTGTTGTAAAACTTCCTGGGCAGTCTTCATAAAGAAAACTTGCTGCTTTTCCCTGGCAGCTGATGTATATGTGTGTGTACTGTAAGTAGTCGCGTGTTTCTCTGTGGCTTTATGGAGACGTACACTTTTCCTTGGTTTCGGAAGTTGTCAAGAGAAGCGTATTAGTGGCCTAAGTTTGACATTTTGGACAGATGTTATCAAAAATTGGTGCTAGGACTAAACAAATCTTTGATTCGAGGATTTGATGTTTGGGGGTGAAGTGTCAGTCTCTGTGCAAGGGGTTTTTCGAGGCTCAAGTTCACTGTTCCTGATCCTTTATATTGTGGATGTTTGGCATACCAGGCTTCCCCCCACCACCCTGGCACATACCTTGTTAAAATGTAGGGCTTCTTTGCCAGTCATAATTGCCAACCTGTATTATGAATGGATTTAATCGTGAATCCTATGGGCTCTGTGATATGAGAAGTGAGTTTTTTGCCCTTTTTTGTGGGAGAGATGCCAGGAAGGTCTAAAGCCTTGGTTTTTAACAACCACGCAGTGACACTTATGTGCACGTGATGTGTTACTACGTGAAATGATGCCTGTGTGACACAGATTATGGTTTTGCGGACAGGATGTAGGAAGTCATTGCGTGGCTGTTAAAGAGTGAAGGTGAAGGAACTCATATCTTCTATAACACTTGAAGATGAGGAAGATGATGATTTACTGGTTACTGTATGTATGAGGGTGCAATGGACATTTTTGAGACAAGAAAATATGGATACTACTCCAGTTTAATTGGAAGATATTTGATGGACAGTGAGATGAAATTGAGGGAATTTTTCTGAATTTCGAGTTACATTTTCCAGGTTTTTAATTTTTCATCGAATTCCTCTCTATAGCTCATGGTATACACACAGGAAAGAACTAATACAAAAAATACAAAACACAACAACAAACACCAACTCTCCAGCTTATCACAAGACTACTGTGCGTTGCACTGAAGTCAAGGATGGGATTCTGCTACCGCATGACACAGCAGGATTTGCACAGTGTCCCTGCACGACACTCATGCATGTAACATTTAAAACCCAGCCCCCTTCAATGCTGCAGCTTTAACTTATGCGTGCCGTATCACGCGCAAGTGTCATTGCGTGGTTATTAAAAACCAGGCTTAAGAGAAAAATCCTGATGGCATTAATCTTTTCCTTGCTGAGGTTTTTAGCTAGTATCGAGTGAAGATGTGTGTGTGAGGGTGAGAAGATGTGGTTAGCAAGGGCAGGACTAAATAGAAAGCAGTCATAATTTTACCTTACATTTTCAGCTCATGATCAGGATAGTTTTACAATTATGCCATCGTTATTGTTAGGGCCTTAGTAGTCTGCAGGAGAGACATTTTCCATTTATTGCATTTTACTGTGCACAGAGGTATTGTAGAGACAACTTATAAGAGCTGAAAGTAGTATACCATACATTATCCATTATTGGTCTTCAAATTTTACTTGCTACTGTTTTTGCTAGTACACAGTTTTTCATGTGGTTATCATAACACTTTGATGTTTTTAACTGCTGTGTTTCAGCAACCAAAGTTACCGGGACTGTGAAGTGGTTTAATGTGAAGAGTGGGTATGGATTCATAAACAGGTGAGCCCTTGCTTGTCAATGAGGATGTACAAATTATTGCAGTTCCGTAGTGAGGGAGGGAATGAATTGTGGATCCACTAGAAGCTTATTGGAGAATGGTAGCTGCATTTTATTTGTCTTAATACATTTATATTTTTTACATGAAGGAAGTAGAGGTAATCCCCATGCATGCTCTGAAGACATGTTGGGGGAGTAGAGGTATAGCCCCATTCATTCTTAACCTTGGCATTGGATGGAGGTGTATGGTCAGCCTAACAATCCACCTGCTCTGCCTTCTCGTAAAGAGTCTCTGATACTCGAACCCGCGATGATCCAGCGTACACGCTAGGCACAGCAACTATGCCATCCAGGTGCCTACACTAAGGAAGTTGTTTTTGAAAATGAAGCTGTATGTGCGTGGTGCAACTTACCTCTTGCCAGTGCATTTTCCCTTTGCCATCCCTATACCTGTCCTCACAGAAGAATTTAGGCAGTTACACCACTGCTTTCCATGTGTTGTGGTGGGTGGTTTTTAGTTCTCCGAATGAGGATGAGTGGTGGTCTCTTATGAACATGGTAATGAATCTGCAACTGCCATAAAAGGTGGGAGAGTCCATGACTGGCTGAATGATTTAAGATGTTAGTTTCTCAATGAGAACTCGTCTCAAGGTGTAGATTTGTCGCAGTGTAGACTGTAACATACATCCCAGAAGGATTATTTTAAACCAGTACATACAGGTCTGATGTAGCTAAGTTTTTTGAAGTTAGAGTTTAGCAGAATTCAGGCTTTTAGGGCAGTTCTGTTCTGAAGGTAGTTCTTTTTTACCAGGACAGGGTTCTTGTTTCCTTTCTCCCTCCCTCCATTGTGAGTGACCCTTATCCTGTCACTTTGCCAGTATACCCGGACCTCCTGTTCTTTCCTGTCACTCCAGCCCTGCAGATGGAAGCGGCAGGTTTATTCGAAACGTTGGACACAGCCCGCTGTTACATGGTGCCATCATGCTAACGATTGATGTCAGAAGAAGTCTTACACATAACCCCATGTTTGTCAGAGCTAACAAGTGTTAACCTATTCTAAGCGCCCATGGTGTTTGGTTGTTAAATGTTGGTTCTGTTTTGGCGTTTCTGTACTATGTCACAGTGGGCTATCTTCCCGAATTTTCGGTGATACTTGGCGGCCTCCATCTTCAGGGTCGTAGTGATTGGGTAAAAAATGTCAAGAGAGCGTGTGTTGAGTTGATGTAATGTTAAGTAGCTCCAAGTGTTTTTCTTTTGCGCCTGTGTATTGTATGTGCACAGATAGTCGAATGACGACGCCAACATTGGGCATGTCTGAACACCGCTTGCATCCTGCATAAAGTATTTTGAAGCGTTACACCAACTGTCTGGATTCTCATCGGAAGGGCGGGGGGGGGGGGGGGTGGATATTTCTTGGTCGCTGGCCTTGCTACCGGGAGATGAATTCCCTGCTGTAGGAATCCCTGTGCTTGGGAGGGGTTTGTGTTGCATATAGAGAGGCTGCAGTTTATGATACGTGCATATGCACTGTGATTAGTTATGCTTAGAAGTTGCGTGTTCCCTTGAAAGTTCGTGGATTTTGTTTATGCAACGGCAAATAACGGTCTCTGCGTCGGGTTGATAACTCGTCCAGAGGAGTCCTACCGAGTGTGGTGTGTCATTGGGTGTGATAGTGAAGCCTCGATAATGAGGAGGTCATGGCACACTAGGAGCTGTTGCGCAATGGAAGAAAACGGGACACCGCTGGATACGGGTTGTAATGAACGAGCGTAGTTCAGTGCAGTGCCTGGCTACAATATGCAACGGGGTTCGGTTCCAGGCGGGGGCAGAGTTTTTTGTGTCTGGACATCGAGAGCGCCTCTGGTCCCACTAGGTAGCGGGAACCTTTTTCCCAGTGTCAGAGCGGTCGGAGCCTCAGGCTGACGACTTCAAACGCGAACCTGTAAAAGATTTTTGGTTGCGACATTCTATATTAATGGATCATCGCCATTTCTGAAGAGGAAGGTGGTTGTGATGGTGGTGATTGCCGTTTTCTGTAAGAAGTGTGTTCCTCCGAAACGTTTGTGATTTTCTGCCAGACTATACAGCGTCACATCCCAAAATACACGTAGTCTTAATAGTAGTCGTGGTGAGAAAGGAATATTTGGCATTCTGGAAGAAGGCGTGATTTTAGGTTCGCACAGCATTGGGGGTGGATATTGAAGTGTTCAGGGTAGTCCAAGAAATGTTTGGAGTACCCTTCATATGGAGAGTGTATACTGCTCCGAAACGTCGAAGATCAGTTACCACTTGACAGGGCATCATATCCCAGGGGACGAGAATGTTCATTTCTGAAGGAGTTTTTGTGACGTTATAATGCGCGATTTTTTTCAACCATGGAAGAGGAAGCACCAGATCGCACTGTCTGGAGAACTCGATTTAGAAGAGTCTGTGGGCCTGTCGTAAGACAGAGTGCGGAATGAATGAGAAGGCTAGAGGAACCGAATTGAAGATTAAGTAAGAGTACAGTTATGTAGTGTGAAATTTCCACCCCGGGGGGGGGGGGGGGAGTCCTGCACAGGACTGAGAGTGTTCACATAAAACATTCTTGGGGTTACACGTACGCGAGATTTGAGGTGCTCAGGGAGATGCGTCTGCTGGGGATGTGACTCCGTGTAGTGAGGTTGAAATTGTCTAGCATTTTGGGAGAACCTGGTGTTTCCATCTGCAGGGTTCTTCGAAACGATGTTAAATTTGTACCAGCCGCCACGACGTCGTTTCCGAGACGAAGGCAGTTTTTCAGTTTCCGTTACCACGGCGCACTGTTGAATTGTAATGAAAGTATTTGAATGTTTTGTCAATCTGTGCAATTCTTCTTGTCCATGTATATGCGTTTTGAGTCGGTTCTTGACCGCCGTTACATTCGGCGCATGTAAACTCATCTTTTGACAAGTGAATTTTTATGAAACTGAATGTTAAGTTTTTGACAGCAACATGGACTGTCGGTTTAGGGGCTAAATGCATTTGAAGTATAAGTCGTCTGGGATGTTCCGCCATGTGGACTGGTGCCTAGTCACCGACATGTCGGAGAATTTGGCGTGTTTATCTTACGAGGCGGCTTGACCGTGAAAATGAAGGCTGTACGATTATTCGTAAGGTCAGTATCAATTCAGCAGTTTATTTGGGACGGTGGCCGTAAAATGGAGACATGCCGCATGTACAGTGTATGCATTTTGTGCTTTTACCAACCGTGTTTCCAAGTCTGTCCACTTACACCGAAGAACTGTTTGGTTACATTCGAAATTTAGTTTGGGGTTAATGATTGGGTGTCAGAATTTCATAAACGGGTGTGCGAAATGTTCGATGGTGACGGGACAACGCCCCGAAATGTGACAAAAAATTGGATTCATCGTGAAATCGGATTACGTATCGTATGTGTTGGGGGTTTCCTTCTCGTCCCTTTTTTGCTGTTGGGTTGCATGGAAATTTGATGATACGAAACTGGGGAAAATGGATGTTTCGGTTCGGTGGGAAGGAAGTTTGTCCCAACCGCAAGCCGGTGACTGGCCGCGCAGAAGGAGCAACGACCCTCAGCAAAATATGACTTGCGCACGAGACTCGCTCGGTAGGAGATTGTAAATTGAAGTCCCGTTTACACAAAAAAAAGGAAGGCAGGATATGCAGCTTGACAGAAATAACACGGATCACTTGAGGCGATGTTACAAGGTGTGGAATCTACATAGCCATGTGTTACACGGTACTTATCAGTGAGAAATACCTGCGAAGTTTTAAAGGTAAAACCTGAAGGGAGGCTGGCTTGGGTGGGAGTATAATATTGAAATTGATCTTTAAGAACAGTCGGTATACTGACCGAGCTGGGGGCTGGACGAATTGGGGTTCGATTCCTGGCAGGGACAGATTTTTCTCTTCTCTATAACATCCAGACCGACTGTTGGGCTCTCCCATTCAGTGGTTACCCGGCTTCCTGCCTGGTGGTGTGAACCTGACCACTCCCTTATACTGTCGACGTTTAAGAATGCATGGAGCTATACCGTTACTCGCCCTTCTTCATGGTGTGATACTTAATTAAGTACAGGGATAACTTTTAACTCTACTTTATCTTGAAGCCATTTCTTCAAGATAAAGTAGAGTGTGTGAGTTGGGTTTATTTCGATCAAATGAGGGTCCATTGGCGGCTGGTGTGATAGTACAGAACCTTGTATTTTCATTTGAAGTGACTGAGTGACACTAAGCTTCTCAGCTAGTGTGCCATGGAAATATTTAATATCAGAATTTACTTCATTTTTGCTGCAAGATCAGTATGAAGTTGTGCACCTTGGGATGCAGATTTTAACTTATTTCGTTATGGGTGTTTAAGGATTAGATAGCTGCCAATGATACTTGATTTGCAGAACTTTTTGAAGCCAGGCTGACACTACAGTATGCTCTCAAAGATTCTAATTTCGTGAATTCAAGATGTTTGAGGAAATTTATGAATAAACTGGACTGTGATAGTTGCATGTTGGGGGTGACATGAAATTGGGTCCTAAATAAAGGGGATGGGGTGGCACCAACTGGATTCATTTGTCTGACCATAGGAACAAGTGGCAGGCTTCTGTGAACACAGAATTGAACTGGGTTCTGTACATTGTGAGGAATTTTGTAACAGAAAGCCTATTAGCTTTTCTAGTAGGGCTGCATTACAGGTAGTTAATTGCATATTCCCTTGGTTCTGCAGAGACCTGTATTATGGTCTTGGGTGTGATGCATTGTAATTTAGTAGACTGGGTATCAATGTCTTGGAGAAGTCTACTGCCTCCATCTCCAGAGTAGACAAGTCATATGCCCTCTTCTGCTTCAAAGATGTAGCAGCAGGTTCATCCAAAATATTGGTACCCATCTGCCAAAATACACGGCATCACATTTCTGGAGACTCATGTTATAGCACTTTGATTTACACAATATCCATTTTTCTTTACATTCAGAAAATTTTGTTTTTCCACTAATATGTCTTGTACTGTAATTGGAATGTATATTCCAGAGTAGCACATTTTTAAGGTTTGCTCTCTAGTTTTGTCTGACAGTACATATATTTGATTGTGGGAAAACCGTTCTTATACTGATTTGTAACCCGTTTGTTTTCAGAAATGACACCAAAGACGATGTGTTTGTTCATCAAGTAAGTGGATTCATACTTTTAATTTATAGTTTGGCATTTTAAGGGCAATATGCTCTTGCATTCAGCTGTATAACAAATAGGTGACAGGATAAGGACTGCAGTTGTACTTTGTCCTGTATGCTAATGTCATACTGAGCTCAAATTTGTTTATCTTGAATATCTTTAAGGTTATACTGTGGCCAGAGAAGTACCATCATTTGGCCACCTCATTATCTTCCTGGAGCTGCTATGTTTCCCCTCCAGTATGTACCATGTTTTGCGTATGAATGTAGTTGTGATAAACACATGATACTATTTATTAACATGAAGTGCTTTGGGGTGGTTGATATGGGCCACAGGGGGCTGGAGGGGAGTATGACAGTAGGTGGGGAGTGGGAAGCTTTGAGCATCATTATTTCTGCCATCCACTTGGACTTGTTTCCTGGCTTCAGTATATTTTTTCATTCACTGGCTGTAATCTTCATCCTCCTGAAGTCTTCTTTGAAAACAGATACCTTACTTTTATGTTAAATTTGAACTATATATCTTTTCACTTGTGAAGTGACATTGCCTATAGTGTGATACCCTCTTAAGACATTTTGGGAAAATTCAATAAATCTTGTTTATTAGGCAGGAAAAGGTCTGGAAATCTGTTATCAATTTTGTAATTGTGTAATGAGACTGACATTCACATTACTAGAATATTGTTCCATGCAAATACTGCATTGAGTTATTTGTACCATCAATCCACATTGAAGTCTTATATCTTCTTCAGTGATATTGACACATTCCTGAACACAACGCATTTCTCACAAACACAAAACTGTCACTGTCCTTTCATAATTCTATTACATATATAGGAGTGCAGTGTCACAATATGTTGAAAGTGAATGTGCTTTAAAGGTTTATAGTTCCACAATGCATCCATGTCCGGATTTCTTAGGCACTTTTTTCAACCTGACTGGAAGTGTATACATGTTTGTAGATCACATGGTCTTTTTAACACCATGGCGTGGGACATCAGAGGTCCCTTCTAGAAGATGGCTGTAGTTGTCCAAGTATTCTGTGGCCTTATGACATGGGGAGAAATTTGTGGTCATCCCCGTTTTCATATGACATCATTGCCGTACACTTCCACGAGCTGGTGATGGGCATCGCCTGCTGACACTTTCTGTGCCCACAAAGGCTTGTAACACCTTAGATGTCTATAGGAGACCAGTTTTCCTAGTGGGTCACCATGTTGAACTGCTGCTGCTGTGGTTGTTCTGTGCAAATGCCTCAAATCACGACAATGAATGCTCAAGCGCTGTGTCATATCAACTGCATGTGAAATTTCAGTGAGTGTAGTGGCTTGAATAATAGGCTTGTAAACTTATTTTCATGTGCTGTCATAAAATATTGATTGTGTGCTTACGTTTTGTAAAGGAGATACAAAATTCTTTGTTAATCCCACTGTTGTAGTCTTATACAAAGCAGAACGATAGTTAATTTTTTCATTGTATGAGTATGTACTGTATAGTAAATGAAGTCATTATCAACAGTCAGCCATTGTGAAGAACAACCCGAAGAAAGCAGTACGAAGTGTGGGGGATGGAGAAGTTGTAGAATTTGATGTGGTGGTTGGCGAGAAGGGAAACGAGGCTGCTAATGTGACTGGTCCAAATGGAGATCCAGTAAAAGGGTCTCCATATGCTGCTGATAAACGGCGAGGCTATCGTCAGTGGTTCTTCCCTCGGCGTGGGGGTGGTGGTGGTGGCGGAGGGGGCATACGACCACGAAGGCCACGTGAAGATGCCGAAGGTTGGTATGTTTTGTTTTTCTTTATGGTGTATGTACATTTTCCATTTAATGTGGCAAGGAATATATGATTTGCTGTATGAATAGTGTTTTGATTCTCTTCACGAATGATGAGTAAGGTCATCTGTGGATGAGCATGAGGATGATATCTTTAAGTGTAGATGGCGCTAAATTTAAACATGGTACTTGATCATTTTTACATATTATGCAGAAACTTACTAAATTAAAAGTAAAGGAATGTTCTATCAAGAAATGTATATGCAAAATTGCTTGCAGCAGTGAACTGTGGCACGGAGGCAACTGCTAAGGCTGGAAAGGGGTGATAAGCTATAGTCTTTCATCTTGAGAGCAGTAACACATTTGATATGGTTTTGTTTGTTTGTTTGTTTAGTAGTATAAAGCCCATTTAAATTTCAGTCAGGCTATTCCCATCTTTGTTATGAAATCCACAGTCAGTTTGGCCATTAATCCACTCGTATACATTATTGCTGTTTAGTGGTACGATGTGATTACAGGTATACTGAATGTGTATGCCATGAACGTGAAAAGTTCTTTAAAGACAGCTTGTCAGAATTGGCATTGTTGCTGCAATAGAGGTATATAACTTTTTGTCATTGAAGGTATAGATGGTACTGGCTGAAGCTTTGGTAACTTAGTATCTTTTTAACGCTACCCATCTTGTTGTGTGTAGAGAAATACATATTAACAGTACATGTTCTGTCTGACACGAACTTCATTTATTACTAGTTTTTTAAATACTGCACATTTATCAAGCCAGTCATTATCGGTTATTTATTTTATACAAAAACTTAAAACTGAAGGTAAAAATGTAGATTTTTGCACAACATTTACATATTTACCTTCAGTTTTAAGTTTTTGTATAAAATAAACAACGGCTGCTGCTGCTGCTGCTGCTGCTGATGATGATGATAATGATGATCAGATTCCTGGAAACATGTAATGTTTAAAAAAATAATAATAAAGGTTGTGTCAGACAGAATATATAGTGTTATTTATGTAACATCTTATCTGCTTCATGATGGCAGATTGTTTTTGGCTGTTGCTGCCATCTGGTTTAAACCTAAGAATGACTTGCTGCATGGTCACTGGGTGATGGCAACATGAAATCTAGATTTGTTTAACAGTGCAAGCTGGAACCCAGAGTAGTGTGTAGTCGGAATAGAAATTAGGTTACATGCTGGATGATTTAGGGGTTCAAATCTCAGTGGCAGTAAGAGAGTATTCTCCAGTATGTCGAGGCTTGCTCTGGGCCCCACACATCCTCCTGTCCAGTGGGTTCCCGTGTTCTCTCTAGGGGATAAATCAGTGAGGGTGTAAAGTTAACTGCTGACCAAGTGCCAAGGTTAAGAATGAGTGAAGCTGTACCAGTACTGTCCTTTATGCCTTCATAGCATGGACAGGGGCAGGTTTACATTTTTTTTTCTTCTTTTACTGTCCAATCTGGATTTATTATTATTTGTTGCCCTCCATTATTGTGACCATCTTCCTTTTTGGGTTGAACGTTTTGTGTGGAAAATAAATAAGCTAAGTTCAGGTGGGATTTTGAAAGCATGACTTTTAAATTATAGGATATGACAGTGGAGAGGGCAAAGGGGAAGAGGGGACAGAAGTGCGTGAAGGGGGTCAGCCCAGGCGCTACAGACCCCGCCGTCGCTTTGAACCAAACAACTACTACAATAACCGGCCACGTCGTCCTCCTGCCAATCGTGACTCTCAAGCCCAAGATGGGGTAGGTATTTTGTGCATATACTTCAGTTCTATGGGGTTTTGACAATTATGTATTACATTCAGAAGCACTCTTTCTTTTGGACTTCCTTCCACCATTTCCAATGGTGGTTCATCTTCCATCCTCAATTCTGATGATGGAAGCAGAGACACCTGCTGATGTACTGTGCTTCAGTTCTATGTCAGGTGATGGACAGTGTCCGAAACAAGAGTCTTTCTAAATCGAATGCATATGCTTTTTCACAGCACATCCTCTTAATGTGTGTGTGTGCCAATAATTTGCAGTGAGGTGTGCTTATTTTTATTTTTGAGAGGGAGAAAAGTGCTGGATTTAACAGTTGCTGATAGGTGAATAAACTGTGCAACATTCTGAATATGTTTTGTTTGAAAGTCATGTGGGATGAATTTGACCAGATTGGGAAAGCTTTTTGAGAGCAGGTATTTTTAACAACCTACAATGCTCATACTGCACAAGGGTTATTTTTTTTCACGTGCACAAAATTAAGAAATACAGTGAAACTCGCTTAAGAAAAACCCGGTTAAGAAAATTTCCTGCCTAAGAAGTCAGGATAAAAAAGCATCAAAATTCTCCCAGTTGATTAATATTACAGGTTACCCTTTTAATACATTCCCGCATAAGAAAATTTCCCACCTAAGAAGTAACAAATTTCAGGACAAAACAGTTTTTTTACCCATTTAATACGTTTTCTGTTTCAAAATCTTAAGGAATTTCCCCGAGTTTCCATTTGTTCTGTTTCCAAAAGGCAGCGATCAAATGGTGTGTGGTCAAGGTCACTTCCGCCACATTTCACACAACAGAATGACGCAACCTCACGGCCGTAGCGGAGGTGTCGTATTTCTTCCACGATGCAGAGACTGCAGTGAGTCACTCCGCACTACTCGGTCTCTTGTCACGACAACCCAGAAATTCTATCGGGTGGCTGGAAGCCAATCCTAGCAGTTTTGTGACCTCCATGAGCCTGCGTTTGGCAATGTTTTGCCGCAGCAACAGCCTGGGACTTGGTGGAAACTAAGGCAGCCAATAATATTTGAAGAAGTTTAGGCACGCGCCGGCGGGAGTCAAACATTGCTGGGGGACAGCGGTTTGACGCGAGATAAATGGGTGATCGATTGTGACGACTTGTTTAAACATAATTTATTGGCAGTAATAAAGCGCGTCGTTGTGTTGTGTGACTGTGAAACATCTGTGGTGACTGTGTGCAGATAAGTTACATCACCAATTCCAGAAAATAAATTCAAGACACTGCAGAGTTAGTGAAAGTGACTGGAACTACTGACCACCCCTCGTGGTCCTCCTAATAGCGAACCCTGCCTGTTATTTTCCTTAGGCCTCCCTTGATCATGGCAACATCAACAATGGGTATAAAACGCAAGCCACTATCAGTATCTGAAAAGCTGAACATCGTACGCAAAGTGGATGGCACTCCAAACGCACCTCGTACCAACATTGCTGAAGAACTAGGCATTCCTGTGGCAACACTTCACACAGTCATGTACAACAGAAACAAAATTCTTAAGCAACCACTAACAGAACAACTGAACAGAAAGAAAATAAAAACAGCAAAATATGAAAAGGTGGAAGCAATTCTTATGGAGTGGTTCCGATAAAAACGGGCAATTAACTTAACAGCTTATGGACCCATTCTTAAAAGAAAGGCAGAAGAAATTGCAACGAAATTGAATATTGACTTCAGACCATCCAATGGTTGGATAGACAGTTTTAAAAAACATTCCTATCTTGTGTACAGAAAAGTTTGTGGTGAGGCAGTGTAAATCCTGAAGAAGTGGCAGCCTGGAGAGACACAACTCTTCTGCATCTCATGGCTAAGTATTCTCCCAAGGACATCTTCAGTGCTGATGAATTTGGCCTGTTCTACAATATGCTGCCTGACAAAACATACACATTCAAAGGAGCAAGCTGCAAAGGCATAAAGGTTAATAAAGAAAGGATCACTATCCTTGTATGTGCGCACTTGGATGGCACAGAAAAACTGCCACTCCTTGTAACAGGAAAATCAAAACAGCCACAATGTTTCAGGAACACAAAGCTTTTGCCATGCACCTACCATCACAAGAAGACTGCCTGGATGATATGTGAGATCTTCCAAGAATTTCTGGTGTCTCTTAACAGGAGAATGGCATCCAAGAGTAGAAAAATACTCCTATTTGTAGACCACTGTCCTGCTCACCGAAAAGATGTAAGGAACTTCAAAAATGTGCAAGTGGAGTTCTTTCCTGCAAACACGACTTCAGTGTTGCAACCTGTGGACCAGGGTATCATCAAGGCCCCAAAACAGAAGCTCCGTAGAAGCTATGTTCTGAGATTGCTGCAAAGACTTAACTCCAATAAAGATAGCTAAAAAATGTCTTTGCTTGATGCAGTGTCCATGCTTGCTATGGCCTGGAATTTGATTGGAAAATATATTATTGCCAACTGCTTTAGGAAGGCAGGATTCATCACAAAGGCAGAACCTGCAATACAAAATGCAATTGGTGATGACAAAGTAAGCTGTGATGAATGACCTAAACTCCAGAAGAAACTAAGTATCAGGTCGACTTTTGAAAAATCTGTGCAAGCAGATGATGCCCTTCCATCACATGGGAAGTTCACTATAGACCAGCTATGTGATAATGTCAGTTCCAACCCAGATGAACTTGAAATGGATGGTCCAGTGGTTTATGACTGTCCATCTGTTCCCACATGTTCTGAGGCCGTGGAGCACTCAGAAAAGTATGAACATTTTCTGCGAAGCAACACAGATGTCCCAGAGCACATAGTTCAAAGCCTATGGAATCTGAAGATGTACGCTGCAAATGTTTTTGAACAAGGAGCAAGACAAACCACACTTGACAAATATTTCAAGCAAAAGTAAACATCTGGAAGGAAATGTGAACTTGTAAATGAAGAGTCAGTGAAAGTACGGTTAAAGGTGTAAATAAAACTCAATGAAAGGTTACAGACCAAATGGTTAAGTGGTCAGATACAACTGAGAATGTGCTAAGACAGCTGCAGATTGTACAAATTCAGCATACATATGTAATAAGTTCACAAAAAAATTTAAAAAATATAAATTTTTGGTCCTACCCTTTTAAGAAATTTCCCACTTAAGAAGTAGGATTTTCTTGGAATTTTCAAAATTTTCTTAACAGGGTTTCACTCTAGTAGTACAATGTTAATTTTCCCTGTTTGTGTTCTTTTTGATATGGAGTCACTTGTATGTCGTTTTAAGTGTAGGTAACTCAGATGTTAGGCTGACAAATTTCTAATGCAGCATAAGCATTCTTTGCTTCAACAAATTGCATTTAAATTGTTGTCATTAACAGGGAGATCTGAAGGAGGGTGGGGACTTTGAGGGTGGAGAAGGTCGAGGATTGCCTCGAGGACGTGGAGGGCCTGCTCGGCGTTTCTTCCGTCGCAACTTTAGAGGAGGGCGTGGTCCTCCTCGTCGACCTCGCAGCCAGGATGGGCAGGTTAGTAGGCATGCAAGGGGATTGGCCTGCTTGTTTGCTGAGTTTATGTGGTGGATGTCACTGCAGTTATGTATTTCTTGTGCAGAATGTAAGTGAGGGTGAGGGTCGTGAGCCAAGGGGTGATGGTCCTCAGGGAGGAAGACCCCCACGTCCCCGCTATCGCCGCCGTTTACCTCGCCAGTCTCGTGGGCCACCACGCAGCAGTCAGAGTGAGGGAGAAGGTAAAGGCAAGGTATGTCTAAAGATTGCTTATTGTGGCCTGTTCCATCATCATCTGCAACCAAATTTCACAACTTGTTTTACTGAGAGCTTCAGATTTATGTAACTGTGATACAGATTTTATACATTGTGGGGCCCCCATTTAATGTTTCTGAGATTGTTTCTCCCATATTTAATGTACAGTTCAGTACTCTTAGTGTTACATTTCTGCAGTTTGAAGTTTTCCTCAGGTTAGATTAAAAACCCACTGCTGCCTGAAGAAACCTTAGGTGGGGGTTATTCTATAAAACATACAGGGTGGCCATAATTTATTCACTACCATGTGGCTGGACATAAAAATTATTAGAGATATGAATGCTGTGTTTAAAGGAACAATTCACACAGATGCCATGTTAGTTTCTGTTGTCACTCTGTTCTGTGGAATGGAAGTTCTGTGCTAGCATGATGGATTTCCCAGGATGTGCTGAGAGCTACACAATCTCTCTCCCCATGGAAATTGCTTGCACACTTCTTATGCATCACACTGTCTGTCTTTCTTGAACTGTTGTGACAAGTGTGTAGCCCATATTCCAGGCAGTAGCACTTTTCCACATTAATAATTAATTGCAGCTGTTGGTGACAGAACATCTGCTGTAGGAACACCATTTTGCGTTTGTGAGTTACGTTTGTGCAGTAGAATCACGGAAGAGACTGTTCAAGCAGTTCTGTCAAATACAGCATTCTATTTCGTGATATGTCTTGTGCTTTGTTTTCTTGTGTGTGCTGCCACGTGCACACACACACACACACACACACATACCATACAAGAAAAGTATTGTTTATGTTGCTGTGCTAGTACAGTGAAACCCTGTTAAGAAGTTTTTGAAAATTCCAAGAAAATCCTGCTTCTTAAGCGGGAAATTTCTTAAAAGAGTAGGACTGAAAAATTGTATTTTTTAAATTTTCTTGTGAACTTATTACATATGTATGCTGAATTTGTACGATTTGCAGCTGTCTTAACACATTCTCACTTGTATCTGACCATTTAACCATTTTGTCTGTAGCCTTTCATTCACAGTTTTATTTACACCTTTAACTGTACTTTCACTGACTCATCATTCACAAGTTCACATTTCCTTCCAGATGTTTACTTTTGCTTGAAATATTTGTCAAGTGTGGTTTGTCTTGCCCTTTGTTCAAAAACATTTGCAGTATGCATCTTCAGATTCCATAGGCTTTGAACTATGTGCTCTGGGAACAGTCATAAACCACTGGACCATCCATTTCAAGTTCATCTGGGTTGGAACTGACATTATCACATAGCTGGTCTATAGTGAACTTCCCATGTGATGGAAGGGCATCATCTGCTTGCACAGATTTTTCAAAAGTGGACCTGATACTTAGTTTCTCCTGGAGTTTAGGCCATTCATCACAGCTTACTTTGTCATCACCATTTTCATTTTGTATTGCAGGTTCTGCCTTTGTGATGAATCCTGCCTTCCTAAAGCAGTTGGCAATAATATATTTTCCAATCAAATTCCAGGCCATAGCAAGCATGGACACTGCATCAAGCAAAGACATTTTTTAGCTATCTTTATTGGAGTTAAGTCTTTGCAGCAATCTCAGAACATAGCTTCTACGGAGTTTCTGTTTTGGGGCCTTGATGATACCCTGGTCCACAGGTTGCAACACTGAAGTCATGTTTGCAGGAAAGAACTCCACTTGCACATTTTTGAAGTTCCTTACATCTTTTCGGCGAGCAGGACAGTGGTCTACAAATAGGAGTATTTTTCTACTCTTGGATGCCATTCTCCTGTTAAGAGACACCAGAAATTCTTGGAAGATCTCACATATCATCCAGGCAGTCTTCTTGTGATGGTAGGTGCATGGCAAAAGCTTTGTGTTCCTGAAACATTGTGGCTGTTTTGATTTTCCTGTTACAAGGAGTGGCAGTTTTTCTGTGCCATCCAAGTGCGCACATACAAGGATAGTGATCCTTTCTTTATTAACCTTTATGCCTTTGCAGCTTGCTCCTTTGAATGTGTATGTTTTGTCAGGCAGCATATTGTAGAACAGGCCAAATTCATCAGCACTGAAGATGTCCTTGGGAGAATACTTAGCCATGAGATGTAGAAGAGTTGTGTCTCTCCAGGCTGCCACTTCTTCAGGATTTACACTGCCTCACCACAAACTTTTCTGTACACAAGATAGGAATGTTTTTTAAAACTGTCTATCCAACCATTGGATGGTCTGAAGTCAATATTCAATTTCGTTGCAATTTCTTCTGCCTTTCCTTTAAGAACGGGTCCATCAGCTGTTAAGTTAATTGCCTGTTTTTGTCGGAACCACTCCATAAGAATTGCTTCCACCTCTTCATATTTTGCTGTTTTTATTTTCTTTCTGTTCAGTTGTTCTGTTAGTGATTGCTTAAGAATTTTGTTTCTGTTGTACATGACTGTGTGAAGTGTTGCCACAGGAATGCCTAGTTCTTCAGCAGTGTTGGTACGAGGTGCGTTTTGAGTGCCATCCACTTTGCGTATGATGTTCAGCTTTTCAGATACTGATAGTGGCTTGCGTTTTATACCCATTGTTGATGTTGCCATGATCAAGGGAGGCCGAAGGAAAATAACAGGCAGGGTTCACTATTAGGAGGACCATGAGGGGTGGTCAGTAGTTCCACACTTTTACTAACCGTGCAGTGTCTTGAATTTATTTTCTGGAATTGCTGATGTAACTTATCTGCACACAGTCACCACAAATGTTTCACAATCACACAACACAATGAGGCGTTTTATTACCGCCAATAAATTATGTTTAAACAAGTTGTCGCAATCGATCACCCATTTATCTCGCGTCAAACCACTGTCCCCCAGCAATGTTTGACTCCCGCCGGTGCGTGCCTAAACTTCTTCAAATGTTATTGGCTGCCTTAGTTTCCACCAAGTCCCAGGCTGTTGCTGCGGCAAAACGTTGCCAAACGCAGGCTCATGCAGGTCATGAAACAGCTAGGATTGGCTTCCAGCCACCCGATAACAATTTCTGGGTTTTCATGACAAGAGGCCGAGTAGTGCAGAGTGACTCACTGCAGTCTCTGCATCGTGGAAGAAATATGAGACCTCCACGACGGCCATGAGGTTGCATCATTCTGCTGTGTGAAATGTGGCGGAAGTGACCTTGAATGCACGCCATTTGAACACTGCGTTTTGGAAACAGAACGAATGGAAGCTGGGGGAAGTTTGTTAAGATTTTGAAACAGAAAATGTAAACAGGTCAAAAAATTGTTTCGTCATGAAATTTACTTCTTAGGCCTGGTATTTTCCTATGTGGGGACGTATTAAAAGGGTAACCTGTAATATTAATCAGCTGGGAGAATTTTGGTGCTTTTTTATCCTGACTTCTTAGGCAGGAAATTTTCTTAACCGGGGACGTCTTAAACGAGTTTCACTGTACTTGGAAATAAACATGACTTACTGAAAATGAGGGTGAATATGTGTATTGGATTCAAGTATGCTAGGGTAGGGTCTGATGGCAGGTGTTGTGAACATTATCCTGAATCTGTGGTGTTTAGTAAGCTGAATGATTGTTTCTTTATAGTGAAAAGGTATCACAGCAGTATGACGAGATTTAAAAGTATCACCTCAGAGCCCATGGAAGTGAATGAAATCTCTTAGTTACAGCCCTGGTGTAATAGTGATGATTTGTTGAGTTTTGAATACATTGTAGTTAGTGTGCAGAATGCTGTGTGAATGTAGGCAGATTAGTCAGTAGAACTACAGTGGACTTTGTGGTGTTTATATGTGATGGGGTGGGATTTTATAACCATGTGGACATATTTGGTTTCACAGAATGAGTCAGATGGTGGAGACTGGGAAGGCAAGGCAAGTGTACCATCATATTGTTCTGTGTGATATGCACTGCATGTGCTTAGAGTTGTGGTAACTTGCTGGACAGTTTGGAGACCTTTCACCTCATTTATGTGTCCACTTCACACCATCCTTGTTGTTGTTTGCAGCTGCTGTAAGAGTTTGAGTGTTGATAAAATTTGCCTGTGTCATCACCTGCATCAATTTGGAACACAAATGATGTACCAAATTGACACGGCATATCACATAAGAAGATTTTATCACTGTTGCTCTGACAAAAACCTTCAGGTCTTATCAGCTTGAATTTTGTTCTCTGATAGTTTTGAGCTTAAATATGTGTGCTAAAAAGTGCATGTCATATAGAGTTCTGCGTATGCCATAGTTTGTTGCGTTTGTACATAAGTAACACTCATGGGCATGTGGGTGGCATAGAGGTAAGTCACGACACACTCAAGGTGTGGGTTGGTGTTCACCTTTGTACTGGTCACTGTCTGCATTGAAAGGGTGTGTTCTAACTGAGCAATTGTGATGTGGCCTTGTTTGTCTTGAAATGTGCTTGTTTTCAGTATATAATTCCTTCAAAGTACAGGGTCTGTGTTTCAAATTGACAGATGTTAGAAAGTGTTTTTACCAGTTTTTGTTGGCATGCTGTAAGTTCCCCCGATTCTCAGTGCACTGACTGCAAAACGGAGGGTTGCATGGTTGTAATGGGAGGCATGTCTCTTCTTTCTTGCAGTTGGGACCATCTGAAGAGTTGCCACAGTCACAGGTGAGTAGCTGGAGCATGATTATTGTAGATTTAGCATAGTTGCTGTACACGGTCTCAGTATTGTGAGTGCACACGGCACAGGAGCTTGATTGTGAGAAGTGGTGCTTGTTTCCATCCCTAATGTTTAGAAAGAAAAGTAACGACGATAAACTGAAATGTCAACATGATATACTGTGGATAGTGAGTATACCTTCATTAAAGAGTGTTGTTTTCTTCATTAGTGCTTTTGCTTTGTCAGTGTGAAAACTGAATAGGCCTGCTAGTAAAAGACTCATACATTGAATGTCCTTGGCCTTGCTGGCAGACTATACATGCCATATCTCAGTCTGTTTCACACGTGTTTCTCAGTGAGGAATTTCAGGCTTAAAATCCCAAGTCATTTCTTTGGAATTTGTGACATGGTGGCACAGCAGTAGATTGTTCTGTAAGTATTCTGTTCTTGCAATCAAGTATGGTGCTTCACTTGACACACAACAACAAAAATGTGGCTACATATTTACTCTACATCAGTGCCATCATCAGGCAGAATGTGACAACATAAAAAATATACCGAACACATGCATTTATGGCAGTACCTTATATATGAAAAGGTGGGACCCCACCACTACATACATGTGCATATCTTATGTAAAATGCTAAAATATATATTGCTGTAGTTGTGGTCCTTTCTAAAACTATGTCTTTAACAAATAAAATTTGCTAAATTTCTTCATTAATTATTTTGCCTGGATGTATGTTAAAGGTCTTCCACTGGTACTGTTGGCCGTTATTTATATATGCATGTGTTATACCATCTGTTGTTTAGAAACAGGAGCTCCAATTAAAAGCTTGACATTCTTGATTAGTCATTTTAGTTGTGTCATTATGCCATGTTTTACATGTAATTCGAGCTGTCTAAAGCAGCGTTCTTCAAACTAAGAAAAATGCTTTGACCATGACCAAAATGAATAGTATGCTTACAGGTTTGAAACATTTAAGTTCCAAGGTCTGTAATTTTGTGGCATGATACCATGTGAATATAAATAGGAATAATAATAATAATAATAATAATAATAATAATAATAATAATAATAATAATAATAATAATAAACCAAACAAGAATATTTGTGTTCTTTAATAGGAAAGAAGAAATGAACTATATAACTGTAGTTACACTTGTATTTCTAAATAATGATAATGTTTGCATTTGTAGGAAAACAGGAAGTACAGTTAAAATTTATTTATTTACCTGTAGTGATGGATGTGACGACTTGTTCCCCTCCTTCATTTTCAAACATGTTAGAGTCAAAAATCCAAGTTCACACGTGTAGAACTGATTGCACATTGGTCCCTGATTCACACAGAGGACCCCCTACGTATCACTCTAGCACGGCTGTGGAGTCGGTACACAAAACTTCTCTGACTCCGACTGCTTCTTAAATCTCAATATGTATTAATAATGGTAAAGCTATAAGACATTTCATCACCACCACGTGAATCATCAGGCTACTTTTTTGACTTATAATGTATATTTAAGTATAAGTGTGATGGTTATTGTAGATATCAGGGCTTTCAATTTGGAGTATCTAGTTAAGATTTTAAATGGAAGTTGGAGTCGGTACGTTTTTACCGACTCTGACTCCACCTAAAATTCCTTCTGACCCCAACTCCACGACTCCAACTCCAGCACCAACGCCCTATAATCTAGACAGAGGAGTGGTGACTGCAGTTGAATGGGGTAATTGTCCTCCTTGCCTGGGGGGGTTCTGGAAATTGCCCTGCAGTAAGGCTTCTGCCCCTGGCCCCACAGGTTATAGTGACATTATCCTTGTTGGAAAAGTTAGAGGACTCCAAGAAAATAATAAGTGCATCAGAAAGTCTGGGCGGCCTCAATAGAATGACACACGTGTAAAAAGGTCAGAAAGAGTGGTAGTGGCAATGGAGTGACAAACCCAACCAAACAGCCAAGTGATGGATCATGACCTCAAGTTTGAAAAGCACCTGGAGTTATGTAGTTTCGTGTAGCAGTTTTGGTGTTTGTTTATTCTAACACTTTTGTATTCAGTCTATAATGTGTGTGTGTGTGTGTGTGTGTGTGTGTGTGTGTGTGTGTGTGTGTGTGTGTGTGAAGTAGACCCAGATCCAGCTACACATGTATCAGTAGAGTAATTACATAACTTACAAAGACACTTTTCATAATGATTACCAAAAACCACCAGTAGCATTATATCAGTGCCAACTCTGTACAGAGTGAACTGTACATTGGGATTTAACAGGGGTTGCTTCCGACATATTGGAATCAAGAATGACCTAGATGTTTGGAAACAGAGTTTAACCGATTTTGTATAACAATGCCAATTTTAATATACCAACACTACTTGTAGTACATATTGTAGTATATTTTTGTCATATAATGGTGACTACCATAATAGGTGTAAAAAAATCTACCATTCATGGATTTATCATATACTGCGTGTTGTCTGAGAACATTTGCTCCCTAATGATGCCTGAATGATTGCAGCCAAAACATGTTGGAGCGAGAAAAATAATTGCGCAGTAGTTGGTGATAATAAATCTGTCTAAAAAGTTGAGAATGATGATAAATAATGTTGGGTCTGTGCATATGGGTGTGAAATGTGGGGGGAAATCTATTTTAAACACTAGTTGGCATAACATATGTATATATATGTAAATAACAGCCAACAGTATCTTTGGCAGATCTCTGCCATTCACATAAAACAACTGATGAAGATATTTCATGAATTTTAGTACTTAAAATATAATTTTAGAAAGAACCATAATAACTGTGACAATAATAGGTCTACATTTTAGGATTTTACTTAAGATGCTCAGATGTAATGTAGTGCTGGGTTCCCACCTTTTCTTATGGATTACAGGTTTCCGTAACTGAATGTGTTCTATATATTTTCACTGTTCTCACATTTGGCGTGATGATGGCCTTGAAGCAAAGCTGAAACGTGCAGCTGTATTTTTAATTTGTTTTAATTATTGAAGTTTTGTCAACTGTAGTACCTTATTTGATTGTATGGCATAGAGTGGGGTGACCGAAACGAAGATGGTCTGTTCTTGTGCTGTGTCACCAGTGCTACATAACTTGTCATTACCTTTTGAGATGCTAAAGAAGTCCAGTTATATGGTAAGCTGCAATAACCTTGGTTTCTAGGTTAGTGTTCATCTTTTGACATACCATTTCTCTGGACTCTGGGAAGTGAGATATATGCATAGTAATTTGTGAGCTGGAAGTGGCACATAAACGGAATTAAAATTGTTTTGTTGGTACAGGAAACCACACAACCTGTGCAGAATACGACTACAGAGAGCAGTGCTTAAACAACCCACTCGCCCACCTACTGCTCGCAGGCCTGGCGCTCTCTAATGCCACTTAGTAGATCCAAAGGCAACTTTAAGAAAAATCTTAACATCAAATTTTGTGTTAGTGCATGAGATAAAACAAGCAAAGCAGACCTGATTTTAATTTTAGAGTGAAGACACCTCCTTGAGAAAAAACGATAACCTGCATCTTGTCCTCAGGACATAAAAATCTTTCCACCTAACCACCAAAAGTAAATGTATCAAGGCTCAAAATGAAACCTCGATGCTCAAGACGCATTACATATGTGGGGCATATCTGGCATCAAAGGTAGGCAGAATTTATTAACAGATGCACAGAGACTTAGTTTTTTCTCGCAAGAGGTTTTTTGTTTTGTTGAGAGTTTGGTAGTTAAAAATAAGAATCTTTCCACCCAAGTTTACTTCTGTTAATAACGTTCGTTTCTTTTTCCATCTTTGAATGTAATGGTTTTTTGTTTGTCGTGTTTATAATCTGCTGGAAGCGACCGTTAACATTATGTATTGTATTGTGATCATAAGGTTTAGATATCCAGCTGTTCTGAGTTCTTTATTTATAGTTGGTGCACTTTTCAGTGGATTTACGGTTTGATTTTGAGTCTTGTTGGATGAGACTTCTTAATCATAGGAGGAGTGTCCATAGCACATAGCAACTGGAGGGAGAGGTTGAATGTACATCCTGCCTTTAGTTAACACACCCCGCATCTCTGGGTCAGGCATGAAATCTAATTTCGCAGCTTTGGGGAATTCAGTGGGGTTGTTGGGTATTTAAGGAAATATAAAACTGAAAATGCGTTGAATAAAACTGCAACTTGTTTCTCCATCTGTCCTGCCCCTCTGTCAGTCTGGGTTATCTATCGTGCATTGTTTCTATGTGTGTAAGTTGACAGGGGTAGGTGTTGTTATGTGCTTGATTGACTTCCTGTTTTTTTGTAGGATCAGGTGATAAATATAACCAACCAATGATTCCATGCTTGTCCAACAATGCATGTGTTTGATGAAATGAGAAATTGCATAATGTGTAAGGAAGACAGTGTACAAATTTGGAAAGCCTATTGTCAATTCAAACATCACCAGTTTGCACCAACACTGGGTTTGATGGTGACTGTAAAAGTAAAATTCTTTCAAGTACACAAGATACATATGACTGAAGTTAGTCAAATGAGCTTTAAGTTTGTTACAGCAATAACAAGGTTATTGGCCCAAAATGGTCATATGCAAGACCTGGCCAGCAGTCAAGATGTAGAGAGTTATTTAATTTACACGGTGTAACGATCCATCTTTGGCATATTTATGAGTGTGAAGGATAAGCTGAAATGCTTTAAATTAAATTGAAAAGAAGATCAATACTGAAGTGAAGTTATGTCAGTTTTGGTGTTCAGTGCCTGCCATGCACTGTGTGTACAAAAAAAACTTAATTTTTCACGAAACATGTGCATTTTGAATAAACAAGCCAAAAAAATTGAATTTGTGTTTATATCATTTCCCCTTTTATTACCATTTTCTGCATTCATCCCTTTCACTTACTGTTAATTTGAGTTGCGAAGCTATTAAGAAAGGGCTAACCAGAATGGTGTCTTGGAGCCTTATGATGGGAATGGTGGTGGCAACCCTGCACATGACTTGCCAATTCCAGTAGACAGTAATGCCCAGAGGATGAGGTAGTTTCACGGGTAAGGATAAAGTAGTCTTCTAATTCCAGTGGGCACTATGCACTTGACATTCTCACTTACGGGTCATTCCATCAAAAACCAATATACCCCCTGAATCTTGATATTCAGTATTTTCATGAAAATTTGCACATATATTTGTCTTGAGCTGAAACTTTCTTGCCTGCATTATATTTGGATTATCTTAACCAGTATCAGAGATATCGGGTGTTCAAAAAATGACAAAATTCAGCCAAAATAAAATATTGAACACTAAAGTATTGCTAATAAGACAGTGATCTATGGCTCATTTTAAACCTTATAAAATCTACTTTCTTGCAGAGTATAAAAACTTTATGACTAATTCCTTTTTTATTTTAAGGCAAGAACTTAAACCAGTTACAAAAATTTATTTTTAAACAGTAGCGTCTTCAATTTCATTGAAATTTCGGTGAAGTGTTGCAAATAAGGTTAGCTTTTCATGTTTACAAGATGGTTTCGGACTGATAAAAACTTCCTGAGAAATGAATTTTGCAACTGAATATAGCTGAAGAAATGAAATATTTTTGGACATTGTTTTGAAAAACTTACGTTTTCTCATACACTGGAATGGTTTTAAATAATCTTGAAATCTTCTAATAACTTAGATATATGATTTGCTTCTGCTGATGACAGTTTGTATGTTCTTCCAGTTTCAGAAGTTGGGGTAACCATGGACAAAATGAGAGACCGGGGTAGAATTATTCATCTGGCTGAGATAGGAACACAAAGGAGGCTGATGGTCCACATGGATGAAGGAATCTGATTTTAAATTCTTCATTCTCGTAATACTTTTCTAACACATACCCTAGCCGCCAGTGATCTTCGTACACTGGTGTTTTATCCTCCGTTTCAAGTGGAACGGAGTGACTCTGACTTTACTTTCTGCTGCAGCCACTAGAGTGTCATCTTGGGCTTTGGGGTATTTCTTTGCAATCAAAGTTGTGTTGGAAATAGGAAGAAGAGCATGATATTGATGAGTTCCAACCACCGTTCTGGTGTTGCCAAACCTAAATTTTGGGTGATGTCTTGTGTGTTCAGCTTCACTGTTGCAGACGTGCTGTACATGTATGGATGGCAAATGGTCTTTTGCCCACGAATAGAGTTGTGCTGGAGTCAATATCTGATGGTGGTGTAAGCTGGAACGAGCTGCAAAACATGCAGTGGTACTTCCTACACCATTGTATGGGCCTTTGCCATGTGATGTGGCAAAGATGTGCCATTCACCATTTATCCCAAAGTCAGTTTTATGATGGCATAAGTTGATGAAATTGTTCTTATTTTTGTATTGTGCTGATGCACCATCAGAAAAATAATATATCTTCAAAATATTTGGAACATTTTCTTTCAAAAATGCAATTAGATGCTTTTGGAAAGTGTATACCATCACAGTATCATGATACAAGCATTCTCAAATAATTACAAAGGATAGGTTTTCCAACTGATTCTTACAATTTTTAAAATACAGTAAAACCCTGTTAAGATATTTTTGAAAATTCCAAGAAAATCTGACTTCTTAAGCGAGAAATTTCTTAAAAGGCTAGGACTGAAAAGTTCCATTTTTTAAATTTTTTTGTGAACTTATTACATATGTATGCTGAATTTGTATAATTTGCAGCTATCGTAACACATTCTCACTGGTATCTGACCATTTAACCATTTTGTCTGTAACTTTTCATTCACAAGTCCACATTTCATTCCAGATGTTTACTTTTCCTTGAAATATTTTTCAAGCATGGGTTGTCTTGCTCTTTTTTCAAAAAACGGCAGCAGTATACATCTTCAGATTCCATAGGTATGCTTTTAGGTAGACCATAAGGGGTGGTGAGTAGTTCCAGTTACTTTCACTAACTCTGCAGTGTCTTGAATTTATTTTCTTTAATTGCTGATGTGACTCATCTGCACACAGTCACCACAAGTGTTTCACAATCACGCCACACCGTGACACATTTTTTATTACTGCCGATAAATTACATTTAAACAAGTTGTTGCAATTGACCATTCACTTATGTCATGTCAAACCGCTGTCCCCCTCAACAACGTGGAACATCGTGTCACTTCAACTTAGCACATGCCTAAACTTCTTCAAATGTTATTGGCTGCCTTCATTTCCTCCGAGTCCTGGGCAGCTGAAGCGGCAAGTGAGCTGCTACATGCCAGCCGTTGCCAAACGCAGGCTTATGCAGGTCATGGAACAGCTAGGATCAGCTTCTGGCCGCCCAATACAATTTTTCGGTTGTCGTGAGAGACCGAGTAGTGGGGACTGACTACAGCCTGTGCATCGTGGAAGAAGTATGACACCCCTGCATTGGCTGTGAGGTTGCGCCATTCCACTCTGTGAAACGTGGGGGAAATGACCTTGGAGATTAACATCTATGTACTGACAGCACCATTCGAATGCTGCGTTTTGGAAACAGAAAGAATGGAAACTTGAGGAAATTCTTTCAAGATTTTGAAACAGAAAATGTATTAAATGGGTAAAAAAAATTCTTTTTTGTCATATTTGTTACTTCTTAGGCAGGAAATTTTCTTATGCGGGGATGTATTAAAAGGGCAACGTGTACTGTTAATCAAATGGGAGAATTTTGGTGTTTTTTTATCCTGACTTCTTAGGCGGGAAATTTTCTTAACTAGGGACTTCTTAAACGAGTTTTACTGTAGCTAACAAAGGGATGAATAGTGGCTTGCTGGTTATTCCAATGAAATCCTTATGCAGCATCCTGAATAATAAGCGAATCATTTTTTGAGAAATAACCCAAAACATTAACTTCTCCATCGTGAAGTGAAGATTTTTTTTCTTTCAAAAATGAAGACTGCTGGTGAGCTACAAAGTCATGTACGTTCAGTTTCTTCAGACTTTGATCGAATTTTTCTACAAATTCATCGGATGTGGATGTGACAGTATCAAGATTACATCTGTCAGTAGTCAGCCACTGATTGTGACAGTATCTGTCATGTTACATTCCAGTATATCTGGCAAATCATCTTGCAGTACATCTTCCTCAGGGCACTGTGTGCGCTTATTCATTAGACAGGTGGTGGATTGCAACTCATTAATGCTAACGGAGTTTTCAATGTTGACACATTTTTCTCTAGGTTCATTTCTTTGGTCAGTTAATTTAGTGTGATTGCAGTGACCATGAGTTTGATATTCTGATGTTGAACACGTACATAAACAGAATGAGTTACAGCAGCCACAGCAAGAATAACATGCCTGGGTCGAAGCGGACAAAATTTGGAGAAGCCAATCTTAACATCTGAGAAGTCACATTTAAATTTATTAAAAATTTGCTTCACGTTACCAATTACCAGGCTATTTTGGACATGAATCCGCTTACCATTCTTTTTCACGGATTTAAAGTCCCTCTTGCTGGGTGTTGTGCAGCTGATCTCCTCAGATTCATCCTACCTTTTAAATGACATGGAACACTGCAGAATGGAAAGGTTCTGTCCCAGAACTTGGAAGTGGAAGGTTGTGGTAGATCAAATGAACACTATATGGTTGCCATAACTTCAATTTAGATAAAAGATTTACCTCTTTCTTCTTAAGTGTAAGGTTGGTTGAAGAACATATGCTCACAAGGCTGTAAAATGCAAAATTTATGTCTGTGATACTAAGTTGCTGAACTTAATCTTATTCATTCATGTGCCTATGCTTTCTCAAACTACCAGTGTGTATTTGATCACTTATCTGATGCCATAATGATTCCCAACCTTAGGGTATTCAGGAATGTTGTCCTTACTATAACATAAATTTCCCAGGTACTTATTCAAAATAAGTCTGTTTCAGAAAAGCGTTATTGCAATTGACTTGAGGGTGGACAGAATAATAGAAGATGGGATGTAATAACAGTTAAGCCATAAAATAAATAAACTACAGCAAGAATCACAAGCTGTGAGCAAGCCATGTTTAGAATCACTAGCGAAAAATACTGCCTTATCTGATAAAACTGTTATAGCTGTCAAACCACTGGAGGGCCAACAATAATTTTTTGCAGTTATTACTGGGACTATGACTGACTATCATGGAAAGTTTAAAGAAACTGAAGGTGCTACTTTAGTTATCAATTTCTATATTTTTTAACATTTAATGACCTATAACTATAAAACATATCACAACTGACAAATTTTGTTACACGGGTTGATAGAGAATTTTATAAGCTTGAAATGATATATAATGCATGTGTCATTACAGCCTGTTTATATGGCTTATTTAAGAAAAACTTAAAGCATCACTTTTTTACAATTTTTAACACCCTGTAGTCTTAAATTGGTTGGTTGGATAGGTAAAATAAATCAGGTGAGTATGTTTGGCTATAGTGTGAACACATGCAAATTCTAAAGTTAATTTGAAATGGTCAGGTTCCACTTTGTTCCTTAGGTGTGTTGGTTTTTGACAGAATGACCTGTATGTAAAAAAGGAAAATGAAATTTGTATTGGGAGAGGAAAGGAAATGGTATTTGCACCAGAACTACTTAGAATGTTTTTTTTCTTAGGAATGCTGAACAATGTTGACATGCATTTTATTTGGGAGTCTGAATCAAGCTTGTAAATCTGTCTTATTATTTATCTTAAATTCAAAATATTTGCAGTTTATGGGTGCAATTGTTGAATCAGTGTTCAGATCGTGGTGTGACAGCATGATATTTTAGTGCTGAGTTATGTATGTTCGCTCTAGAACAGGCCATGAATGCTCAGAGGGGAGTAGAGGTATAGCTGTATCCTTTTTTTAACCTCGGGGTACTAGATGGGGTGGATGGTCAACACCACACCCTGTCCACTTAGCCCCGGGAAAGAGATGTAGTACCCATTTTTGTTGAGTTATTCATGGAAATAATTACTGAAAACTGAATGGTTATTTTGTCTTTACACAGCCTTATTCATGTACTGTGTTGTGAAGATATTACTATCATCATCATCATCATCATCATCATCATCTGGGATTATCTCAGTCTATGTGGTTGCATCTGGGAATATTTAAATGAGTGTATGGACCTGGACCCTGGTACAGTTGGTGTGGTGCTAAAGAATTATTGTTGTTATATTTGAAAAATCACACATTATACCAGGGTTATGCAACCAAAACTGTTACTACCAGTTTACATATTCAGCTGCTAGTCCTCTATTTTAAATTTTGAACACACAAATTAAGCTGAATATATTCCATTACACAGCTGTGTTTCTACAACATGGGTTGAAAATGCGAATAGTAGGAGAGAAGTATAAGATAGAAGGGAGTGTCGTATTAAATTGGACATCTTAGGACAGCCACATCCGTTAACTGAATTGTAGTAGTGACACTTGCAAAAGTTGAAGCAAGTGTGTTTAATGTGAAACGGATCTTTGGCACAGAAGTTTTATGCATGATTTGAGATTCTAAGGTTTCCCTGTTTGTGATACTTTTGTTTGGGAGGTGATATTTTGTAGTTGAGTGTGTAGATACCAACATTTTGGAGGTACTTGCTACCTCCATTTTCAGAATGTGTAAGAGCTGAGGTAATACAAAAACTTGCTCTCAAATTAGTAGCATTGTAGGCATGTACAACTGATATTTTCATTACACAGCACTGAACAATAGCTATGAGGGACAAGTGGCATTTACAACTTCATTTTTGCTGTAGATATGTACATTGTTTTCTTTTTGTGAGGAATTTTATTTGCATGATATCCAGGACTTAGAGGGTAAATGTTATAATCCTGGCTGCTTTGCAAGAAAGAGAGAATTTGTGATTAACTTTTTTCATGAAGGGTGAGATTACTGGTGATGAAACTTGTAACTCTTCAGTTACAGTTTAGTTGTGTGATTTATGAGGCAGTTTGATTTCTCAGCATAGGCGTAAGTTGGGGGGTACAAGAGGGGAAAAATGCCCCCCCCCACCCGATATTTTTTCTACCTAAGAACAGTTTTTTTTTGGCTACTGAGTTAAAGAAGGGAAAATAAAAAATGTTTTCAAAACCATTATTTGGGTGGTATAAAGACAGAAAACAATTAAAAATCTGTGTTTTATGCGGCACAGATTAGAAGCTTATGAGTTGCTTATACCAGTGGTCGAGGTTGGTCCGCTAGTGCTATTCGCCAAGTTACGTCGATGTTTATTACTGTCAAATCTGGTTCGAAATTGCCCGAGCTAATGCATTGTCAGGAATGGTGGAAAGTTGGATGTTATGATGTAAGATGGCAGCACAACCAGTTGAGAGATTGCAGTGACATCTCAGCATGTATCCCAGAAGTAAAATACAGTTGCCAACTAAAGTGCCCTTGGAAGTTATACAATCATTGATAAATGCCGGTAAAGTGGGACAAAAGGCGCCAAATAATATTTCGGTTGTTCGTGAAGGCGTTTTGAAGGACTGTGGCACTGATTTCTTCCTGCAGGTGAAGTAATCACACTAGTGTGTTGACTCTAATAAAAATAAGTTGTATAATCATTTTAAAGGATCTGTTAATATGCAGGTTTTAAGAGCCAAACCACGACTTGAAATCACCAACGAAAGTATTTGCGTTGTTTGTGACCTGCGGTGTTGGCAGTGTATCTGTTATGTTGTTACAGGTGAGTTTAAGATGTTATTAATTGTTCTTTGTAATGTCACTGAAATTTAACTGAGTTGCTATATGTTTGTAATCTTAGTAACAAATGTAGTTTGTAGTTCATTATAAAAAACCACCACACTAGAAGACACATCATCATCATCATCATCAGTAGCAGCACCAGCGCTACAGCCCTTCAGCTACTTCATATTTTCTCTTCAAATCACTTAAGTAACTCCAGATTTCCCAACCAAGGTACCTTGCAAGTGTAACCAAAAAAATAATGTAAATCATCAACAAATGCGCTACTAGCCAAGGATGGATGCTGTTGAACAAATGGCAGAACCCATTTTCATTACACTTTTTGTAAACAGATCTAACTTTATGATGTATTGATGCTGTATCCATAAGTGCAACTTGGCTAATAAAAATGGGGGGGGGGGGGAGGGGGGAATCTGACCATGGTTATGAGGAACTTTATTTTACAAAGCAGTCAAATTTGAAAGAGCGGAAAATTGGTCCCGTAAAGGGCAAGTTTTTCCTTTTCTTTTTTCTGTCTTTTTATTTGCCATTGTTCAATCCAGTAACAAAAAAAACTATTCCTAGGTTGAAAAAATATTGGGGGGTACTTGCCCCCCCCCCCCAAGTTACGCCTATGGCTGTATCAGTACCCCGGTTATGTATTTAATATTGGCCATTTTACATGCAGTTGTCTTATGCACACAAGTTTATTCCTAACTGATTGCACAATTGGTGTCACTGCTTTTACACGGTTCACCTGCAAGCTTCAGCCATCTTCAGGGGACCATAAGTGTTGAAGACGTGTACTTCGTGCCATACAAGTTGTCGAACATAAGTGGTGCAATATTTATAGATATATATATCAAACCAGTTGTGCAGTTAGTTGGGAATAAACTTGTGTGTACCAGCTTGTATTTTGATGCTGTATCAGCCACCACGTTATGCATTGGAAAATGAACTTTGAGTATGGTCCTGCGGGAGAGAAAGCGGTCGTGGCCTAATTAAACGCACTATCCTGGTATTCGTTTGGAACAAACAAAATTTCAGAATACTGTGTGCACGAAGATTTTTTCGCTCTGTTTTAACGAAAACTTTAAAAGTGTGCCTACTGGCTTCGTTGTATACGTCCGCATGTAACGACTCGAGATATACGAAACGGATTTTCATGAAATTGTGATTGGACAGTTTACTAAAATTTGTACATAACCTGAAACAGACCTCTGGATGTGGTTAGTTTTTACAAATTTTACATGAAATATGTTCGCGTGTGGTGATATTTGACGCAATACAAGGAGTATCATTTACGACTGAGGTGTGATGTCTGCAATGCATTTTGTCTTTACGGTATCGTATTAAATGTCTCCGAATTTAATGCAAAGGCCGGTGAGTTATGCGGAATCATAGCGCACCCACTTGAAATATTTCTCTGGTGTTTCCGTAGCTTGTTGCCGAGAGTAACATTTGCACACCTGTGAGTTTCTTCTGTAAATGTCTAACGTGCAACACACGTTGTTCGTATGACTCATTGCTGGAAGGGGGGGGGGGGACGGTGGAAACAGAGCACAGTCGAATGGGTCTCGTCAAATTCAGCGCACATGTTGGTGGAAAGATGAGATTAAATTGTGTTCATTTCAATTAGTTAACGACGTAAGAATGTTGTGAAATGCAATGTGCATGTGCTACTGTGATGTGTTTTGATTTTCATTTGTATTTACACGAGAACTGTATGGGAATGTGTTAATGAATTTTATATAACTTACGTACTTCTGAGTGGGATGTGAGGCCGTGCTCTTCGGTGCATGTGTGCCGACGTTTCGTAAGAACCTGCTGCTTCCTACTTCAGAATCACTATTATATCCTGAAGATAAAGGTAACAGGTTCCTGTGAAACGTTGTTACTTACGTACGTACACGGCGTCACGTCCCAAAAGACGATCATCGTGATACTCATCACCGTAAGAACCTCAAGTATCCTAACCGACCGTCATTATATTTTACGATCTAATCATCAAACGGTGTAATCAGAATCACAAACTTCGCTAACCAAGCTTTAAAACTCGACACCGTTGGATTTGCTCATATTGTCTTCGCTCGGTGACCAGAACCACCTTTGTGACAAGTGATTATAGTAGTAACGTGATTAATCGTATACTTCGAGGAGGCTACACTTTAAATACATGTTGAATAGTACTTCTGGAAACGTTTATTGTTGCTCAGGTATTCAAATGCATTCCTCCTTACATGAAAATGGTAGGTTGATTCTCGAGCCCTCAAAACACCAACACTAGTCCTGACAGTGACTCAGATGAACTTTTCCACACCGTGTCATGTCCGATTGCTGAAGGTTTAGGTGTATGAACTTGCACAAGAGGAATGTCCTAGAGCCATCACACCGCAAAAACTAATCAAGAATTGAACGCTAGGCCTATAAACATCTACAGGCAAGTTTAGGAATTGCTCAGAAGCATCACGCCATGAAATTGTGTGGAGGAATGGAAGTATTGCTCCATGCATTCTTAATTTCGACGCTAGATGTGAGTGGCTGGCCACAGGCCCTGAACGCTTTACGCTTGGGTTAAGCATTCACGGTAACAACTGAATAGGAGGATGGTTGGGCTCCAGATCAGGTCTGGACGCTTTGGAGGAGAGAAAAAGGTCTTTCGCTGCCGCGAATGTAATAGTAAATTCAGATCGTAAATTATCAGACTCCGAACTGTGTGCCTTTACCCAGTCCTTCTTTGCCTATTGCCAGATATGTCCCTCAACGCTTTATTCTGTCGTCCTCAATGGAAATATTTATGATTGTGACTAGTGGCTCGTTATACCAAAAGGTGCAATATTCATAGTCGTTCAAGGAATTTTGTACGATTTTTTCTACGTCGTGACCAAAGTTAAATGTCCACAAAGACTGAAAAGGTGACATTCAAATTTAGCATTTTTTCTTCTATGACTACGACGGTAATTAGAACACTTACGTTCTTATGCTCATTGTAATCGTGGTTTTGGACCCTTTAATTAACTTTAGATACCGATCCCAGTGACCTCGCGGTCTAAGGCATGCGTCTGCGACTGCTCACTTGCTGGGATTGCGGGTTCCAATCCAGCCGGCGGGGACATGGATGTCCGTCTGTTGAGAGTGCTGTGTGTTGTTGGGTAGAAGTTTCTGCGTCGGACTGATCACTCGTCCAGAGGAGTCCTAGCGAGTGTGATGTGTCTGAGTGTTATCGTGAAAACTCGATAATGAGGAGACCCTGGTCCACGGGGGGCTCTTGTGCCACAAAGAAAATTAATTTCAGATAGTCGCATATAGTCGTCGATGTTGTTGCTGACGCGACTCTAGTCCTTCCCTCCCCCCCCCCCCGACAGGCATGCGCACGCGGGCACACGTACGTACATACATACATAGATACATAGATACATACATAGTACATACATACATACATACATACATAATACATACATACATGCATACATACATACATAATACATACATACATACATACATACATAATACATAATACATACATACATACATACGTACATACATACATACATACATACATACATACATACATACATACATACTTACATACATACATACGTACGTACACACACACACACACATGTGTACATACGCACATACATATCCGTACGTACACTCGTGCACAGCGTGATAAGTTTGACTGCAATGTTTTTACCTTTCTCGACATACTACTGACGCTAGTTTTGTGTGAGTGGTCCTACAGCACCGTGGAGTGCTTCAGTTCACTGACACTTACATTCGTTGGTAGAAACCCCCAAGAAGATGTGATCTGTTCGCTTCTACATGTCTGTGACGGGTATGTATCACATGTAGTGTTTTTGTTTTGTATATTGCACGTCGTCTATGCTTTGTACTAAAATGCGTTGCGGGAGGTTGATCTGTTTCCGTCTTCAAACAAAAGAGGAGCCCTAATATGATGCACCTGTGAAGTGCTCTGCTTCTGTCAGGCACTCGTCCTGAGAACAGACCCTACCTTTAGGCTGGGTCCCACATTTTACCTCAAGATTTAAACAGAATCAACTTCCGAAATGTTCTTTCTGTGAAAGACTTACAAAAGTTGTCCCCGAAGACGTCATGAAGGCATATGGGGGAGTGGGAGTATAGTTCCACTCATTCCCAACCTCGGTACTAGATGGAGGTGAGTGGCCAGCTTTACGTCCTGACCGCTTTGCTTCCGTGGAACAGGGCGCTGGGTCAACCATAGAGGCGGTCTGCGCGCTTTCGAGAATAATCTCGTCCCCCTTCCGGCAATAGGACCGCAAGTCCTCGGTCGTCGAGCTAACAGCTTAATCACTATAGCGACTGATAGATAGATATTTATTTGTTGAGTCGTTGTAATACAGGTGGTGCTGCGCGTGCTAACACCAGGTTGTTCGCAGTGCGCAGCCCGTTCCATCTTATTAACCTACATATTTCATACTATTTCCTCCTCAGCTTCTGGTTGTTTTGTGAGATGCTCTTACTTACACCTCACTTTGTACAAAAAAGTACCTACTGTGCTATAGCGACTGAGCTATCGCAGTTCCCGGCATAAAATCTAGACCAGTGTTTCCCAGACCTTTTCTCCATAAAGGAAGCCCTAAAATAATTTTTTATGTCCTGAGGAAGTGCTATTGTGACAAAGAAAACAAAGCAAAGAAACAGTTTGTTGCGAACAGAGTTTCGGCTAGTATTGCCAGTTGCTGGACAAAAATTCGCTGCAACATTTCGAGTGACATTTGGAAGTTTTCCTTTTGTGTCAAAAGTTTTATGTATGTATGTATGTATGCATGTATTCCACGATTTCTTGCGGAACCCCCGACTATGTTGTGTGGAACCCTGGATTGGAATCACTGTCCTGGAAAATGTAGGTTTATAGTGTCCAAGGCCAACATACTGACCAATAAGTTATTTTATATAAAACACGTAATAACAGTTACTGTCGTATGGAACGTGTACTTTGGTAGACGTGTATCAGCGCTTCGGCGGAACTTTATGCCTCCATCTTTAGGGTAGGAAAGCGACTACTCCACCGTGCCTCTTTACAAAACAACATGATGTCACATTCCAGAAGACAGTGGTCTTCATAGTCACTGCTTGAGCGTCAAATTTCACAAAACACTGTGCGTTCGCTCCTGCTATGAGACACAGAAATTAATTGTAAATCTGACGTAAGACTTTTATTAATCGGTTGCATTGAAGTGTAGGTTGGAAAGCGTGGCAGAATGCATATTTGATGAGCGTCCTCCTCTTGGTTTCTGGTCAGTTGAGGCAGCTCCGTGCGCAGTGTCCAGAGATCAATAACTGCTATTAACATGGAGGCCTTTGTTTATTTACATTGTAATTGTAAAGTGGGCCATCTGCTGCCTGGAATTTCTTCAGTAGGAAAGTGAACGAGGGCCGGACTGAGCGGCCGAGCGAGCCAGGAATTGGTTGCCTGGTTTACGATCCTGTTTTACGATCGTGTGCAAGTTTCGGGTTGGAAAATTCAATCTAGTTGCAGCGCCGTGTTCCCTGGGCATTGACGTCCCTTGAACTACTAGCTGCGTCCCAAACATGCTCCTCTTGCCAAATCCACGAACCCGTGGTATGTCAGTAATCTCTTTCGAAATGTCGACAGGTGTAGAGAGAGTGTGTCTAGTGAAGAGTTAAGAGCTGTTATGGACACGATAATGAAATTTATGGTTTGGTAAAAATGGACCGGGATAGCGTAGTCCATATAGCGACTCGTTATGGGCTGGACAGTCAGCGAATCTAGTCCCGGTAGGGGCAGGATTTTCCGCACCCTTCTAGACCGGCCCTGGGACTCTCCCAGCCTCCTGTACAATGTGTACCAGATTTCTTTCACAGGGGTAATGCGGACAGGTGTGGCGTTGACCACCCACCCGCATGTAGCGCCAAGGTTACAGAAAGAGTAGAACTATACCCATACTCACCCTCTGGGACTTCGTGGCATGTTCTAGGGCGAATTTTTCTTTTACCTCGTGCAGACCCACTTTGGGTTCCACCCAGTCTTCTGAGATTTTGGTACCGGGGCTAAAGCGACTGGCGCCTGAAGCTGACCTCTCACCCTCGTCTAGTGTAGAAGTAAAAAAGACTGAAGGTATACCCTCCAGAAGCACAAAGCTTATAGTGGGTTGTATTATCAATCTTTCGCCACTTTCATGTCTAAATCGTAAATCAGACGCCTCAACGATGTGCTAAGCAATGATAGAATAATTGTTGCTTTATTTAACGACACTATTTAAACTGTAGGAGTAATATAGCTTGAACAGAGGCAGAAAGATTGTCATGGAGACACAGTAGACAAATACCCTTGGCGTATTTTGATACTGCTTGGAATTTGTTGAATCCTTGCTTAATAGGCCTGCGTCTTGTGACAGTATCATAGCCCCTTCCAAAGCGAGTCCTTCAAAGTGTTGGATCTAGTCCTTCCTGTTTCAAATTCCAGTGCCTTCTCTTTTCCATAACGACATCAAGTTGCTGCTTACGTCTTCTTCCTCGTCTTCCCATGCCTTCTATCTTTCCTTCAGTAACGTGTTTTAGAAGGCAGTGTATACGCAAGATGTGACCAATCCAGTTAGCCTTCATTCGTTTTATTGTACGTAGGTTGCCCCTTTCTTCCTTCGCTGTGTATAATGCTTCTTTATTTTTCACACGCTCAGTCCAACTGATTTCCGTCCTTCTCCAGTACCACATTTCAAAAATTTCCGGGTAATTTTTATCTACTTTCCGAAGTGTCCAATTGTCAGGACGATACAAAGCTGTGCTCCAAATGTAGCGTTTTACTACGAATAGTTTCTTCCTTAAATTTAAGTCCAATTTACTGGTGAAAAGGGTCGTCTTGTTGAATGCCACTTTTGCCATGGCACTCCTGGGTCTGATTTCACGTACCGTAAAGTCTACATCTTGCATCACTTGTTTTCAGCATAACCAGATATTTGCAACAGTTCGCATTCCCCAGTTGTTTTTATGTATCATAATCTGTCCTGGGGATAGTTATATTGAGATTCTCATTACCTGCTTTGAACATGCTGAAGAAAATTATGATCGTGTATGACGTGGTCACGATTCGAATTGGGAGTCTGTCGAAGCTCTTGTGAACTTTGTAATAAATCGTCAGTTTCCATACGTGTGTTGGAACCAGAGGCGTAACTTGGATAGGGCAAGGGGGGCAAATGCCCCACCAATATTTTTTCATCCTAGAAACAGTTTTCTTTTTGTTCCTGAATTGAATAATAACAAATAAAAAATAGACAGAAAAAATAAAATGAAAAACTTGCGTTTTACGGGACCCACTTCCCCTCTTTCAAATTTGTCTCCCCTGTAAAATAAAGTTCCTAATACCCATGGTCAGTTTTGCCCCCCCCCCCCCCGCCGCCCCGTGTTATTTACCAAATTACGCTTATGGTTTGAACATATTTCGTAACTACCTGAGAGACCGTTAGCTTCTTAAGAAGAAATCTGAGTTACTAAGTTGGCTATAACACTACATTATCATGAATGAATGGATGGGTGTGACGACGGATAGGAGTCAGATGTGATGTCCCTGCGCTGACCTGATCCCTTCTTACGTAATATATGTTTTTGCAGCGTGTGGTAGGCTATCTCCACTCTCATTTTTCTCGAAAAGAGCATATGGTTAGGGACAAGTAAGTGTTTTCGCGGCAGGTAGTACAGCTATTCCCCCGAGGCCGGCAACAATACGATTCCTGGCCAGACCCAATCTACTGGTGCTTTATTGCGGAGGACGAAGGAGGTGCGAAGAGAGCTGAGCTGGCTCCTTCCCGTTCCCTGCCTGAGTGTGTTGCACAGTTAGTCTGAAAGCGACGTAGCTACCCATCAGGTTATTTTCTGGTGTTAATGACTGAACTGCCGCGCCTGTGTAGATTCTGCGGGAAGCCAGTAGTTTCTGTGTTCCCTTTAAAACCCCCGCTCTAATTAGGAATTAGTTTTTCGCACATTTTGTCAGTTCCTCCAAATAATTATTGAGATTTATTCTTAAACTGTCTCGGTCCCCATCCTCTTGACTCTTCCTCTCTCTCTTCCTTAATATATTTAACGACGCTTTTTCAGATGACAGCATGGTAAATTGTTTTCTTGGAACATAGTCACTCAGCTTGTGAAGGATTCATTTGAGATCTTCGCTCTTCTGGAATGTTACAAAGCGTAGATTGGTAGTTAGTTACCGACGTTTCGGGACAACCTATCGATACCATCTTCAAGAATCAAGCATGCATTATTTCTTTATAGTGGTGTCATTTTCCTGTACGTAGATATCGACCAGTGGGCATACAAAGGGGATACGGTAATTTCCACTCTTTCATCACCTTGACCGCTTTATTCTCCGCGAAAACAGATTTTCAGTTAAGAGTGTAAAGTCAGTAATGCTTGTAAAAAACAGTGTTTCTTTTGTTCTTTGTAAGTGAATGAACAGGAAAATGGGTGTGCGGGGAGGACGCCCGCTACTACGAAACCCCCAAGGCCAGCGTCCGACATTCCTGCGGTCGCCTTCTCTGAATCGAAGAATTTAAAAGCGCGAGAATATGAAGAAGAGACTAAAAGAGACATAAAAAGAAAAAGAAGTGTACAGATTCTTTAAATATAAATAGTCTATGGAAGAATAAACGGCCTTGGCTAGCGGCATTTCCTGCGTGATCGGAAGGTCTTGTTTTGCAGCAGGATGACCCGGAAGAGCGGGTGGAGGCAGGTGTGTCCGGAGCCCGTCTGGGACAGGCAGCTGTTGACGCTATTTTGTGGCTCTCGGGTCTTCCTTGTCAGGCAAAACGGTCCTCCTACCACATGCTACATGTGGAGGACCGGAGGAAACTCATGCAGGTCTGTCAGCTTCAAAGATACTAAACATATTTCCGTGGAGTTCGGTATTGTAGATGTAGTGTAAAAGTTATTAAGATTTTTTAGGCTTTCACGGCGGTGAATATTCACATCAAGGTTTTGGGTTATGGAACCTTCCGTTTATGACACCTTGTTTCTCTTTTGACACCTTGTTTGCGTTATGACATATTTTTGGCTTATGACTCGTTGTTTGGGTTGTGACACCCCGTTGGGTTTATGACTCCTTTTTGGATTATGACAGTTTGTTCGTTTATGACTCCTTGTTTGGGTTGTGACACTTCGTTTGGCTTATAATTCTTGTTTGGGTCGTGACACCTTATATGGCTTATGGCACCTTGTATTCTTGCGGGTGGATACCAACGTTTCGGAGCAACTTACTGTATACATGTTCAGTTTCGAAACTTCACAATCCAGAATTCTTCAGTCTGTTCTGTCCATTGTAGCCCAATGTGTGGCACTTTACTTGAAGTTCCAAAGTAACTTCAAAATAATTCTCTGTTGCACATGAATGTGACGACTAATGATGTTCGGATCTGTACTATGCATCGAAATTGCCACGGTGCCACTATCGCGCCTATCTAAGTAATAAGACACTGTTTCCCCTCCCCGCACCGTAGTAATGCCAATGTACAGACAGCCTGCCAGTCTACCAAATTAACTCTGTGTCCTCCCACAAAAGAGAATGGGGCCTTATTCTTCGAGAACTCCGCTGAAAATACGGTAGGTCACGGACGAGTAGATAATAACTTCCTGTAAGGCGTTCAAAGCCGATCCCGGTGGCCGTGCAGCTAAGGCGTAGTTCTGCAGTCTCTTGATTGCTGGGATCGCGGTTGGCGCATTTGGTTGAGGCACTGCGCTACAAGCCGGAACGCCGCGGATTCGATTCCCTATGCTTTCACTGTAATTTTTCGTTTACATAATCCTTCCGGCAGCACTGTGGCCCCGGGGTCGACTCAGCCTCTAACGGAAATGAGTACTAGGCAAATTTCCTGGCCGGTAAAGACGGCCGGCGCCTAGGGCTGACAACCTTACCACCTTCATGTACCGACTGTATTGAAATCTGGAAGCCTCAACCTCCTGGAACCCTAAGGGCCAGTCCAGGCCTGTAATGGGTTAGCTTTACCACTTGTGTATTATAGCTGAAAAAAATCCTATGTTTACGGGCAACATACTGCCTCCATCCTCGAGATGGTTATGCCCTGTTGTGAAACATCAGACCACAGTATGAACCATAACCATTGTTTATATTTTCAGACCTCTATATAGAAAGTTTACTCGCCTTTCTGTTTTCCTGTAATTTTGTTAGATGCCATTCTATAGCTAGGCAAGAACATTTCCAGTCTCTCTTCATTCTCCTGTTTCTGATGCGCAGACTATACGTCACACACAGCTGTCAGAGAAGTTGCCGCTAGGGCACGGCTGACTGCATTGAACATGCTGAAACTGTCCGTTGCTGGACGATGGTACCATCCTTCATATTTTGTTTGTGATGCACTTAACGGCGCAGTCAGTGGCTGAGGCTTATAACGTCGAGTGGCTTGGTGACCGAAACTGGTTTGGAAGGAAGGTGTTGCAGTCTAATGTAAGGGACCGTCCTGGCTTTTGCCTGGACAGACTGAAGAAAATCACGAGAAACCGCAATTAGGATAATCAATGTCGCGACCTAGTTTGAAAATGGGTGCCCACCGTATACAAGTCAGTTTGTTTACCAGTTGTATTAGGTTCCTTTAATTTACTTCTTTCTATTTAAAATAAATTGCGCGTGCAAGTAAGCACCATGTTACATAACATATGGGGGAGTGGAGGAATAATTCCACGTATTCTTAACCTCGGTTCTAGGCGGAAGCGTGTGTTCAGCTTCACACCCCGACCACTTCCCAGCGGGAAAGAACCCCGGTGTCCATTGGGTTTACAGCTTGGTGTGCCCCAAAACCGATATGGACGCTACGGAAAACAGAAAAATCGTGGGCCCATGAATGTCAATTTCACCGGTCACCCACCGCCCGGCCTACTAATTATGCTTATTATTCACACTTGTTTTAATTATTCGACACAACAGAGTCCTAGTCTGACTAATTTCACATATCTTTAAATAGGGCTGCTCTAAGTCTTGAAACTTGGCCACGACCATTTCCTTCCACTTCCCCCCCCCCCCCCGAATTCAGCATTCACGCAGTGATCTTACCATGTTAAATCTGTAGCCTGTGATCTACAGGAGGAACTTCCCAACGCATCACGCAACTACAGCCCCCTCACCTTGCTGCCACCCCACGTGGGGCCACGACGTGACCAGACTGCTGGAGCCCTCTTCGTTGCTGGGAATCTGCCCAGACGAGAGCGGTGCTAGGAGTTTCTCCACGGAGCTGCAAGTGAGTGCGAAGTGATGACAGGCTAATTGTATTGATTGTGCCGGCCGTGTCAGCCACATGCATCGGCAAGTCAGAGGTTTTGCACCCTGCCCAAACAGTACTCTCGGTAAGTCCTCCAAGGCAGGGAAGATAAAGGTGTCGGTGCTGCTGATTATGGGCACTGATCATGCACGGGCGCGAGGACTCCAAACCGGTCGAACAGGGTTTGTATAAAGTGCAGTCACTATTTATAATCTGAGTTTTCACAGGCATTGTGTAGTTTTCATTCCGCTGTTTTCTGAGTTTAGTACCTTGTCATGGGCTAAAGGCGCCAGCTAAATTTCAATATCGACCCTCCAGAAGGGGGGGGGGGAAGCGGTGTCGTGGTTTTTGAGGCAATGCGCTACAAGCCGGAAGGTCGTGGTTTCGATTCCCGATGGTGTCACTGGAATTTTTCATTGACATAGTCCTTTCGGCCGCATTATGACCCTGGGGTCGACTCAGTCGCTGACAGAAATGAGTACCAGGAATCTTTTCTGGAGGGTAAAGACGGCCAGTGCCTAGGGCTGACAACCTTACCACCTTCATGTGCCGATTGTCTAGAAATTCTAGGAGCCTGAAGCTCGTGGAACTCTCAGGGCCTGTCCAGGCCTGTACAGGGATTGCTTTACCTTTACTCTGAAGAATGAAAGAGTTTTTTCCTACGAAATTCTAGTAATGTGTCATTTATCGACAAAGCAACGCGCATTTTTATTCTGTACTCTGTATTTAAATTTTTGATGTAGATCAACCTTAACACTCGTCCTAAATCATGAGGGTTGGCAACGTTGCTATTTGCCTAAACTGCTCTGTGACGCCGGTTCAGGGTCTTTGTTTCACGCCGCACTGCAACATGTGTCCATCTGCAGGCCAAGTCATGAAGGCACATGGCTGAGTGGACGTACAGCAGTAGGCATTCTTAACCTCGGCTCACGAAGAGTCAGTGGACAGATTAAGGATCCGCATCTACACCCACCGGGTGAAAGAGTCCCCGGTATCCAATGGCCTTGAGGCTTATCTGGGACATAGTCGTGGCACAGACAACATTATTTGTGCATGCCGCACATCGAAAGCCGATCTCTGAGCCCGCAGCTTAGTAAGTGTACTAATTTTACTCTCCACGACAGGTATATTTGCATATTCGAATAATATGTTTTTGATAGGCGAATTTTCCAGCTTTTCTTACTCGATTATTTTTAAGCCTATAAAGTAGGCAAGGCCTACAGTGGTCACCACAAGTATCACCTGATTTAAGTGTAAATCACTAGATTTTCCTCACACGGTGTATTCATGTATGCCAGACGTTTTTCACAGTACCCTGCGATTATAATCCGAAAAAGCACTGACCGGCTTATCTTTGTAATGAAGACGCGATGTGTTTTCTTTGAGATATGAGCTGAATTTTCTTGTGTTCCTTAGACGGACTTCCGACTCTAAAGTTTAATCATATTATTTCATTCAAGCATTAATTAATTAATTAATTAATTAATTAATTCTTTCCGTACTGTGTCTTCCGACAGGTGGACTGCCTTTTCCAAAGCGAGTTCTCCACAGAGTGCAATCTAGTTCTTCCTCTTTCTATTTCCAATACAGTTTTCTTCAGATCATGCAGTAGCTGTTTACGTCTTCTTCCTCGTCTTCCTATCAATTCTATCCTTCCTTCTATCCTTCTTTCTTTAACGTGTTGTAGGAAGCAGTGTCTACGCAAGATGTGACCAGTCCAGTTAGCCTTCACTCCTTTTGTTGTACGTAGGATATTCCTTTCCTCCTTGACTCTGTGTAATGCTTCTTCATTTTTCACAGATCGGTCCGACTAAGCTTCTCCGTCCTTTTCCAGCGCCACATTTCAAAACTTGCGGGTAATTCTAATCTACTTTCCGAAGTGCCCAAGTGTCAGGACGATACAAAGCTGTGCCCTTACGTAGAATTTAACTACGAATAGTTTTTCCTTAAATTTAAGTCCAATCTGCTGGTGAAAGGCGTTGTCTTCTTTTTTAATACTGCTTTTTTTCTATGGTAATGGTGGATTTAACTTCACGTATACCTTGTCCAACATTTGTTATCTATGCTACCCAAATAGTTGAAATATGCCACATTCTCCAGTTGTTAGACGCTTTCGTAAAATTTCGAAAAACCACTATTAGCGTCGTCACGCCTGTCTGTCCGTCCGTCCGCCCGCATGGAAAACTCGGTTGCCACTGGACAGATTCTCGTGAAATTTGATATTTGATTATTTTCCGAACCTGTCGAGAAAATTCAAATTTCATGAAAATCTGACAAGGATAACGGGTACTTTGCATGAAGACTTATACGTATTTATGATAGTATCTCAGTCAATCTTTTTTGAAAGAGAAATGTTTCAGACAAAATTTGTATGGGAAATCAAAACACATTTTATGTTCAATAACTTTTTCCGAGAATTGTGCAGTTTATGATAAAATGTGGAAAAATGTGGTAGTGCCGGACAGGCCACAGATGACAATACGGCGCATAAGCTTTGCGTGCTGGATAACTAAACCTACAGGCACACACTGAGAATGTGGCAACAATAGTTACGCGAAAGCGCCTCATTGGTACATTACACGTACATTGTTTTCGATCTATCATAATCTGCACTGGGGATGGTTGCCGTGAGGTTCTCATTACTTTAGTCTTTTGCACACTCATTTCCATTCAGTGGCATATTCCAACTTCTTGAATTAGTCTATCAATGATGGCCGGTAGGACCGTTTCTTCCTTAGTCGGTCTCGAAAATCTCTCAAATTTCTAAATAGTGCTCAACCTTCCATACCGGCTGGAATTGCGATTAAATTTCTAAATAGTGCTCAACCTTCCATACCGGCTGGAATTGCGATTAAATTCCTGGCTAGGGCAAGAGAGCCTGTATTTTCTCAAAATTGTGCAGACCGGCTACTGAATCCACCCAACCTCTTAATCAGTGAACACCGGCGGCCCCTTCCTCGGGATTAAAGCGGCCCTTACGTGAGCTATTTATTCATCTGTGTCTAGCGACGACTTTAAGAAGGCGTGGAGTTATACCGCCATTCCCTGATATAATTTAATGGCGTGAATTTTATAGAACATAAGTGAGCACGTATAGTAGGCACAGTGTAATCTGAAGTTATTTTTTGTAACTCCTTACTATTTGTTTTGCGTTGTTACAGAATGTCGGAAGATCTGATCACAGAGTTGCCAGTGACACAAGTTTACAGAGGTCAGGCCCTGCTCAACAGAGGACAGCAGTGTTGTCAGTGCGTCGCACCTTATCAGGTAATCTATCATACGTGCACTTTAGGATTCTCAACGTGGCAAGTTTTAAGATTTACAGTCTCGTTGAGTGTGACGGCGTACAGTTTGGCAGGTAGTTACCGTGGTTTCCGCGGAACCCTGCTGTCGTACATTTTCTTCTTGCGTTTTTGTCACCTGAACCTAGAGGAAGCAATTTATTCGGAAACATGCATGATCATATATCAAATTATTCAGCATCACCTCCAGGAAGGCGGTAATTCTGTCTGGTATATTTCCTTCTCCTAACACAAAACCTGATAGCTGTATGTGAAAGATGTATACAACTCACATATGGAGCGTGAGGTGTGTGGAGCAGTTTCTGAAATTACATTAACATGAAGACCTTTTCTATGCTGAGTACAGGGGCAACAGGTTTTACCAGTGTTGGTACTGCACATATCTACCAGAACACACGTCGTGGCATACCAGAGGACAGCAATCTTCATCGACACTTTGGTTATTAGGGCTTGAAATTAAATCAGCCTCGTTTTATAGGCACATATCATGGAGGGCCTAAAGAATTTTACAGCCTACACTTGTCCTCGGCTCACACTTCGGGAAACGCGGACCTAGACATCACGTCATCTCATTTCAGTGTGTGGTATTTTGTGTTTCTCAGGTCCGACAGGCCGTGCGGGTATTACCATGTGGCCACCAGTTTCATGCGGCCTGTGTGTCCCGATGGCTTCAGCATGCATCTAATTCATGTCCACTAGATGGGGCACCAGTCGGCCCAGTTCTCAGACACAGATCTCTCCAGTGAGTACCGTTACCCCTGTAATATGTGAGATTTTGACTGTGTAAGAATGGAGACGGTGGCCTCCTGTCTAAGGACACCATACAGTTCCGTACGTGGTCTACTCTTCCGCAATCACAGTCGCCTTCCTGACAACCAACCAGCCAGCCCAACTACTTACCTACCAACCAGAAAACCACACAAACCACTAAAGAACTAAGAGCTCACTAAGGGCACAGACTTGCGCGAAACGCAGATGGATATTTCTTGTTCCGTTTGACTATACCTACATACTGAATGGACCGCTGGACTTGCGATAGGAAAGTCATGTAAGTACACGTGGGACTTCTGCGCACGTTAAAATTTTCCCCGTCTTGAATGAGGTCCATGACGTGGTCAGACTAAGGCCTTATGTTGCGAGTGGCCATACGTCCTGGAGTGGGGGTTTGGATGGCGTTTAGAGCTGGAAACCAAGGTGGCTCGAAAGTGACCGTTCAAGGCTTTTGTGACCTGGCGAAGGCGACACATTGGTGAGGCTTCGGTGACTGGGGTGGATGCAGGCCGCGCACCATCTTTGATTTGGACTGTAACATTTGCCTTGCAACTGAAAAAAGTCACGAAAAGCTCAGGGTAGCCGAGAAGTGCTCGACACACTTTGTTGTATCAAACTCACCGCCTTTTCTAGGTCCCTGCCGATCACAATCGTTGTGACTCTTCCGTCAGTCAGGCCGTCCGTCCGATGGCAAACACTGGCGAACTATATATGTCTAATTTGAAGGGCACATAGCGACGGCGCTGTAACTGAGGAAGTACTCAAATTTCAATTTCCTGCAACAGTGAGCATCAGCATTCCAGTAAGCCAGCTGCAAGGGGTAAACAAATAGCGTCTCCATTACAAAGACTGATCTCTTAATGCTGTTTATTGTGAGAACTGCACCGAACACATAAATACACTGTGTGGAGTGAACGCAGAGCTTTTAACGTTATAGCCATGTCGTATACCGTGTACCTAGTCTTATGGTTAGTCTATTATCGGTATATATTCGTGTGACGCTGTGGTTAATCATCATTACGAAACTATTCTAATGGACGTCGGTGTTACCAGAATATTTTGGCAATATAATTTTTATTGATTGTTTTAATTGTTGTGGTTTCAGATTGTAGCAGGTGGGGTAGCTGGTTCGCAACATTTGTCGCTTGAACAGAAAAGATATTGTCCACAGGATGACGATGGATTTTCTCTATGCGGGGATTTGCGTAGAGTCTGAACCATATCTTTGGCCACTTCGTGCCACCTTTCCAGTTTACTGTGAATACGTGCCCGCTTGTTTTAGTGAAACGCTTTGCATTTAATATCAGCTTTGATTCAATGCCTGTAAAGAGGGTTCTGGAAGTGGTCTTCTTCAGCCGGCAGACAGGCGTCCCTTTTAACAGACACATTGTTCATTGCACGTCTCGGTTCTGCTGGTGAAATTAAGGACGTTAGACCCTACATACTTTATTTAAAATTGTATTCAATGCGAGGACTACTGCTATAGGCTACACTTACCCGTTACCATTCCCCACATGTAAAAATCGCACGGTTTGAAATCTGGCAAATGAACAGACCACAATTCCCTTCTTGTTACTGTCACAGAAAAACGCTCTCTAAACAAAGCAAACAGTTATGTGCTGTGTGAGCTGCTGCATTTTCTTGTTGAAAAAAGAAGACTTAATTTCCATGTTAATAGGATATGGTGTTAGAATATGTGTAACGTATCGGTGTGCATTTATAGTTTCAGAATCGTACCTGCACTCACAGCACACCGCACACCAAGCATTACATTATATAATGGCACTTCTTGATTAATACAGAATTTTCTAGACACTAGTGCCTGCTGTTCTGAGAGTTCATGGATCCGCCGAGATAAAGCCAAGCTCTATAGCTAAATAAAACGAGTGCGGGTTTTATGCCTCCTACATGCCTCCCCTCGTCCCACCTTCGTAGTTCCAAGTTTAGAAAATTCTCTTCTTATATGAAACGTGTTTAGCGGTGTGTCGTACGGAAACACACGATACTCTGGTAGAATTGATTGTTGCAATTGATGACGTACTAAAAAGGTCTGTCCAGTAAAGCACGTACGGGTGGGCTGGTGGGTGTTTTATACGACAAGCCACCTGGTCGGCGAGACCAACGATATGGGTCAGATGCAATAATATCCCTGTGTGTTCCAGGCTGGGATGTGGTCTTAACAGGATGGAGACGGGAAAATATAGGAAACAGACGGAGATATTCCCGGAGCCGCCATTGCTTCACCAGGCCCTGGAGACGTCGCTTCAAGTAAAGGGACTGTCGCTCTTAGACAGAAGGTTCGTACTGCGTCACCGTTCAGTACGTTAAGTGTGATATAGCGTTTACACACTGGCACTTTCCTCTGCAGTGGAACGTCCACTGCTGTCGATCCTGGCCGCAGACAATTAACGAGTCCACGGCGATGGGGTGGACTCCAATGGCGTAACGTAGATAGGAAATTTTGTAAACGTCGGTCAGGTTGTTCAAAAGTCGAACTGGATCCTTCCCAATACATGCGCGCGCCAGCTTATGAGCATAATTCGTTCAATTTTGTATCTCAACAGGCATGTGAGGGTTATGAAGTAGGGTTGCGGCCATTTTATAAAGGAAATTTTAGGGATATTCAAAAGTGTATTTTAAAAGATGGACTAGGGCTGTCAACGATACTATTTTCTGTATTTCAGAGATTTTCACAAAAAACAGCAGCTGCAACAACCAGATAAGTCCGCAACGCCGTTCATGGTTTCTTCCAGGCACTATTCAGCAAAGCTTGGATTCTCAGGTCAGTTTCATCGTATATTACTTGCCTTAACTGCACTGGTCTTAAGCCGTGATACATTTAATGAGATCAAACAGTAGACATGTAGTGGTGAACGGCAACGGTATTTAACTGTGTGTGTGTGTGTGGTTTATATGACGACGACGCTGTTGGAGACGGAATAGCTACGTTACTGTCTGGAGACAGAGCAATGAGGTTCTTACTTCCGGTAGAAATAACAAATTTTTTTGGGGTTGTGGGAACAACCCAGCGTACAATTCAGTTCTTCTCCTTCTCCTTCTCCTCCTTATTCTTCTTCTTCTCCTCCTCCTCCTCATTCTTCTTCTCCTCCTCCTGTTTCTCCTTCTCCTCCTTCTTCTCCTCCTCCTGCGTCTCCTTCTCCTCCTCTCCTTCTCCTCCTCCTTCTTCTCCTCCTTCTTCTCCTCCTCCTTCTCCTCCTGCTTCTCCTTTTCCTCCTCCTCCTTCTCCTTCTCCTTCTCCTTCTCCTTCTCCTTCTCCTTCTTCTTCTTCTTCTTCTACTTCTTCTTCTTCTTCTTCTTCTTCTTCTTCTTCTTCGTAGTTGGCAGTACAGTCCAATGCGGACTTTCGCCTCGTTAACGGACTGCTCCCACTAAACTCTGTTTTTCTACCTCTCTTTCCAGTTCTTAATTTTGCATCTATTAATACCTGTTTGAACACAGTTCCACCATCTGTTTTTTGGTCGTCCTCTTAGTTGACTTCCTTGGGGGTTATTATTAAATACCTGACTTAAATTTCTTTTACTCTCCGTTCAAATAATATGACCAATCCAATGCAGCCGGCTTATTCTGACAAATGAAAGTACAGCGAAGTCTCCAAACAGCTGCATTAATTCCTTATAATATCGCTTTCTGCAATTCTTATTTAATTTAATTACCCCAAACATTTTTCTTAAAATTTATCTTTCAAAAGCGGCCAGTCGTTTAGTAATATTTTTATTCAGTGTCCAAGTTTCTGCTATGTATGTTGCCATTGGTCTTATTAGTGTCTTGCAGATTTGCATTTTTTCTGCTCTGAGTACTGATTTACTCATTCAGTGTTGCTGGGTGGGGGGGGGGGGTGCTTTCTAAGCACACGGACAACCTTACTTTCTACCTGTTTCTGAACTTTGGACAGGCCATGGTGACTGGTATCTATTTATTTATTTATTTATAACTTACTTAACTGCGCTACCCGTAACTGATACGAATGCCACCCACTGGACCGCCATGCCCGGCCCTTCTGATGACGGCTATGACTGGCGTCTTGCTAAGCTCCCTTGACAACACTGTATCAGCTGTAGAAGTTATGATATCAATGCCGCCCTCTACTTAATTCAGCACCGCAGCAGGTATATGAAAGGTCAAGTGGAATTACAGTTACAAGCATTCTTAGCACCAGCTGACGTGAGTGACTACTCTCACTCCCGACCGTTTTTCCCCAGGGGAAAGAGCTTTCAGTACCTCTGGCATAGGAGGTTGGTTGGGCCACACAGCCCGTCTGGACATGTCGAGAAGAGAACAATTTCGGTCCCTGCCGGGAATCGATTTCCGATGTCTCGGTTGTTGCGCTCGTATCCTAGTTGCTATACTGATTGAGCTATCCTTAATAGAAACCCGAATTAGAGGCTAATTATGAAAGGTGGATTGGGGTGGTGGAAATGAAGTTGCTTGCAGTCTGTTTCGAGTTCATTGCTTAGCTTGTTTAAAGTCACTCCTTAATTTTAACACACTCATTACCGAACCGGAATTTGAGTGTAAATATTCAATTGGTAAGTCCGCGCAGCAGTCATTGGTGGCTTACTTTAAGCTTTCTTCATAATATGCCTTAACAATAATTGTTTGTCTAACCGGGACGGAGTTTCAGAATATGCCCCGACACGCCTTCATGGCATGGGGCTTGGGAACAGGGACAACTGTAATTTTTATTCAGGATTTACTCTGTTGCCAAGTGTCTGGAGAGCTGCGTTGCAGCTTCCACCCTTCCTCGACGGGCAGCACTTTGAGTGTCACTTCTCTCAGCCTGCCGTCAGAAGTGGCCGCGGCGCCAACAGTGAGGAACAGGCGATGTGGGGAGACACGGGCAGCGGCATCACGATGCTGGGCGTCAAAGGTCAGGCGTCGTAACCTGTCGGCGTTGGACCCCCCGCCGCTCACCTGCTCCAGGCTGCATCTGGCTGCCAGACCTCAATCGAAACATGGCCTTTTTAACATTAAAAAACATTGACAAGGTGTACATATGTGTTTCTTTTGGTTCTGACAATAAGCAACAATTGTTTCCGTAAAGCGTTAACAAGTGTTTATATGTAATCGAAAAGTAATGTGTTTTCTGAGGGGTAGGAACTGACTCTTTGAATTTCATTGAAATAAACTTCGGGCTTCAGGGCCGTGCGATACCTCGGGCAGTTGGTCACCAGCCTGTCATTCCTGAGACCTTGATTCGATGGCATTTCGATCCCTGTCAGATTTGTAGTGGCCAAAGCGGCACAGGGACTGGTTTTTCCCTAGTACACGGGTGTTCTGCTGTCTATATCATTCTACCATAGGTGCATATTCATCTTCATATTAATACTGCTCATATCAGAAGGACTAATGGAGGAAGTGTGCGGACCTTCAAAACAATATTATATCGGATATGGGTGGGACACTGGGCGGAAAAGTATTTTCACATTTTTTGGGCTTCAGAGTCGTGCTATGGCTTAGGCCGTTCCTTTTCAGCCTCTCTCCGCCGAGACACGGGCTCAATCCCTGCCCATTCTATGTGAGATGTGTGAGCTCTTATAGAAAAAGTGGCACTGGGACAGGTTTTTCTTCGAGTATTTCCGTTTTGCCTTGTCATTCTCATTCCACCAATGCCCCGGTCCTACCTTTATCGTAATAACACACTTTATCAGAAGGACAAGCGGGCGAAACCTGGGAACCTTCAAAAAAGGAAAGCTGGTTAGGAGATTGGAGGAGAAGTGGAAGGAGGAGTACTTGCCCTTGTTCATTCACAGGCTGCAGAAGAAGAAATAATATCTGACTCAGATGAGGGGAATGTCCGGACGTAAGGAGGGAGAAGAAATTACATAATTTGGGATAAAATGCATTACAAATTTCATGGGACAACCTCGTGGAGAAATGATAAATTGGAAGACCGGAGAGGCGCGGAAATAACATTAGGATGGATCTCAGAAGGACATATTTTGAGGATGGAAATTGGATGCAACTGGCTCGTGATGATACCCAGTGGCTGGGTTTGGGTTTAGTGGTGCTGTCAGCAGCGAGTTTACGGGGAAAGATGTGTTGTGAAACGGACACAAGGCCTTTAGTTTCTCTGCGTCTATGGGTACTTTCTTATCAACACTGCTTCCCCAGACGTCCTGCCCACACAAGAAAGTGAGCGTGTCTTTGACTGCTGTGACCAGCGCAACACTTGCGCGTGCTGTTGTTTTATAAGGTGGTGGAAAGGAGAGATGTCCCTGCTACTACCAATACTTCCTTGGTATGTGTCTTCCCTTATTCTGCAGACATGTATCAAAGAATTTGTGAAGTACAGGCGTAGTTTAAATATTTTGGCAGTTGGTTTTGTTTTATTTGCCTCTAAAACAACGACACCTGTGGAAAAACTGCATAAGACCTAATGAACTGCGTCTTTTGAATGCTCTTTATTATTCGTGTTTAAAACCTTTTCGCTTCGGTATGTAGTCAGTAAGTCATAACAAAGAAGGCTGCAGAAATTCCTTTATGTCTCCGTGTGAAGAACCCGTTTTCGCTTTCCGACGTTAACCAAAATCCGTAGCTCCACGGATTTTAGCAAAATCCAAAATATTATATTTCTTGAATATTTACTGGTCGTATGACGTAAACAGTAGTGTGTGTGTGTGTGTGTGTGTGTGTGTGTGTGTGTGTGTGTGTGTGCTGCAGCCCCATCACCAATAGCTGACATCTTGTAAAAAAAATGTATCTCCCACCTTTTCTTTTAACTTCAGTCGAGACCCACGAATTACGTCACTGGGATAGAGTAGCATGCGCGTGACGTCACATCCGGTAGCGGTAAACTAGGGGCAATTCTCCGGAGTTCCGCAGGGGGCTGCAGAGGGGATTGACAGATTAAGGACCGCATCAACAATTTTACTTTTGTGCGGACATGAAGACAGGTTTTATAGGGGTTGCTGGTCGCGTGCCATATTTTGCCCCTGAGTGGGAGTGTGAGGAGAGGTCAGGTGCAGGTCTGAGTTCAGACTGGTGGTCGGGATTCAGAACTCTCTTGGACAGGATGTGTGGTGTGGAAACCTAGATCACTGTCCATGTTCTTGAAACTCTTCTTTAAAAGGGAGTCTGCGGGGCAGAGTCCATCTTCAGCAGCTACTGAACAGAATCTCCGCATATTATGGACACTGAAAGTTCAGTACCGTGTTCATAACAGTCAACTACTATGCGATATTTTGAGCAAACTAGTAATTAAATTAAATCAACATCCGAATGCTCAAAACCAATAGCTTCTTGGAGCAACTTATGGCACCTTAATACTTTCCACAATTTCCGTATCAGTCATTTATTAAAAGGTCCATTTAAATGCACGTATGGCAATTTGTTTATAGTATCATTACACGTTATCACATTCACCTACATGTTTCGGCCTTATATGGGCCATCACGAAGAAGAAACATAGTTGCAAGCGACACGCATGACCCGTATATGTGTCAGCATAAAATGCAGCTCGTGCATACAGAAGACATAAAATTAAAACTCAATATACAAAAGGTATGTTCAACTTTGACGTACAAAGTTGTGCTGTAAAACCAAATTTGCTTTTAAATATCTTCTGAACTGCCTTGAATTCGATAGAGTGAATGCATTCCTGTGAAAATATCAAAAATATTTTATGACGGATCGCATATTGGTCATGCCTCACTGTAACTGTATTTCCCCCTGATGATGGCCCATATAGGGCTGAAACACGTAGGAGGTCATTATAATGTATAATTATATTGTAAGCAAAGTAATGTAAGTGTACTTAGTTGGACTTTTTAATGAATATGGCGCCTCCATCCCAAAGAAAGCTTCAGCGTGTACCATGTTTTTAGTAGACACCACAAATTAATGGTTCTGTAGTTTAACAACCCACATTCTTTCTTATGTGTAACCCCCTAACACAGATTCTGATCACTCGAGATTTGTACAACAAACTTCAAAAATAATACACCGTCGCCTCTCCCCCTCCCCCCGTTTAAGGTGTGGAAAGCTTTTCATATGATATTTTTACACGTCTTTGTATCTTACTTTCATACAAAATTCTAATTGTCGCCCTCCGGTGTTTTATTAAATATCACCGTCAAATAAAGGGTTACATTATTCGCGGCCGCCATATTATTGTGTACATTTTACAAAAATATGACCTCAGTATAAATTAAATATGGCATAAAAGTCCCATTACCAAGCAAAATTTCAAGGCCTCCTGCTGAGTGTCACCGAGCAAGCTGGCTGAAGCACTGAGGTTTCGGAGTTTTGCGTGGTATTTGGCAGGTTCGAATTTCGGGACAGACAGTGACTATGTAGCTGAGGTCTTCCGTTGTTTACCTAGACCCAGCAGGCAAATTTCGGAACAGAACCTTAGAAGTAGGCTCCGTCCTCTTTCTTCCACATCCATCCCCGTTCGCAAACCAGTGCCCCGGTCATCCTTCGCTACAAATCGAAGTTAGTGGGAGCGTCTTTAAATAAACTCCAAATAAATGTGGTTAAATTATGTGGTGCTAGCATCACTGTCGCCTCAACTTGCATACAGGCACTATTATTAAAGGTACAATATTTCAAAGATTACAAAGTTGGTGTAAGTGTCGTCTTTAGTGGCATGATATTCTTCCCAACTTATGTGACCATTCCTAAATTAGTTCCAAGTTCTTATAGACGCCACAGCACCTACAGACATGGCGGTACTTTTGACACCGATGCGCGCTTTAGGCATTATTTGCAATGTGCATTTGAAGGCCCCATGTGGATATCAGATCAGTCCGTCTATTCATAGCAGGCCTATTACAGCCTGAAATTCGATATGGTACATGCGTACTAAAAGCCAGGCTATTCCCATTTTCAACCCTGTTGATTTATGATAAAGTCCGTTTTCTTAATTTAATAAATATAATAAATTGAATATGTCATAAACCGCTAAAAATTGTGGTGAAATTCGATATAAAAGGTCCTTACAAAAACATTAATCGAGCACAGCAAAGTTGACCAATTACAAAGCTTACAATTTCCAGTCAAAATGCAATTGTAACCCTATTAGTTTACTTATAACAATGTCACTGTCTGTCATGTTATAACAGTGTCACTGTCTGTCATGTGGGTGCGTCATAAATCTTGCATTAGATCATATGACCGGTTTGCAAGTAAGTGTAATGAACTGCAAAGAAAGCCGATGGGCATCCTGTGTACTGTATTATGGAATACAGACTCTCTAATCTGGCTCATTATGAATTACGACACGTTATTTTGTGCTTCAACCTTTAAAGCCTAATGTACCACTAGGTTTAAGATTCATAAATTCTACGTTCTACCCACAGAGTGCCTATATGTGTGGTGTATGGTTCTTAGAACAAACAGCGATTATTTCCCTACATTAACTCACCGGTTTTTATAACCAAGACGGAATATATTTACTGCGCGGTAAGAACTGACTTTTTAAAACTGATTCGGGATAACCCCGATGTTTAAAATATTAAGTGACGATATCATCCAAAGTGGAAAACACTGACCAAGTGTTGTATTGTACAGCTAGGTGTCATGCGCCCTTAAGTGGAGATGAGTCGAGCAAATATGAAATGAAAACAAAACGGTAGTCGGAAACACTCAAACAAAGAGACCACTTGGTAGACCTGGGTCTGAATGTTTCTTATGTAGGCCGGAAACAGACCACGAAGGCCCAGAGGGGGAGTAAAAGTAAAATAATTGTACGTACACTCTTTCCTTAACGTCGGCGCTAGATGGGGGTGGGTGGTCTGCGCCTCGCCCCGGCTATTTTACTTCAGGGAAACGGAACCGGTACAGGAGGCTGGGTGGTCACCAGGGCTGCTCTTGTAAGGATGCGGAAAATTTCGCCACCGCTGGGATTCGATCCGGCGGACCGTCTAGTCCGTAGCAAGTCGCTATATTGACTGAGCTATTCCGATCCGTATATAATTCATCTAAAACAACACAACTCCAAAAGCTATATATTATTCTTTATACTAAAAGCCCTGCAGCGGATCAATTTTCATATTGGTGGTTGCTTTTGTTCTACGTATCTTCTGAAATTTGGGGTTTCCTGACTTTAGTGTTTGCTTGGTGTTTGCAAGTGTAAATAGTACTACAGTACTTGCATATCGCCTGAACAGCCATGACTACTGCTGATGTAGGCAAGGGTATGGCGAAAAATGCAAGATGTATTCGTGTGTTCACTATTAGTTCCGCGGTGTGAAACTGGAAAGAAAGTGCCACGCATATATTATCCTATGCACATTCTACAATTGAATTCGGTCTGTGGTTGGTGACATTTGAAACATAATCCTTGTGGTCTGATTAGTAAATTTGATTTTTAAAATAGCTAATCTATATTAACCACTTACAACCCCTTGGTGAATTCGAACTAGGGACCAGGAACTTTGATTTCGCTGTCTGCATTCTTTTGTTCTTATGACCTTCATCAACCCCCTCCATTCTTATAGTTTGGACTCGTCCATTATAGGACAGAGGGGGCATCTTCTTTTCCATCCCTCTTTGTAAAAATTCGCCCTTAGCCTACCCACCCTCTTCTCAGTACAGTCAGGTTAAATTCATATTTGTAATGTTTATGATGATCCTATTTTGGGGACCATGCTTCAACACCTTATTTCCCTGCCCACTACGACCCTGAAGATGGAGGCAATACGTTATTTTGAGAAGTCTCACATACCATTGCCAACCTTGCAAGAACCTCAAAACAGAATTTGTCGTTGAATCACTGTGAGAGCCTAAAATTTTTTATTGTTATGGTGGTAAGAAACAGCTGCTTTTAGGAGTAAGCGTGTCATTTGGGGGATGACGCTTTATAATTTAGTAAATAGGTGTTAACGTTTTGGAGGGGTCTTCTACCTCCATGTTCAGGGTAGGAGGCCTCATATCGAATTATATAATCATATAAAGGCGAAAGCACACTCCTGTATATTTAGTGGAAATGTGTGATTAATTAATGATTAGTTAAGGGTGGATGTGCTGTGTGTGGATTTCTGTTAAACTGTCTTGTAAGCAGATAGAATAGAAGGACCCCAGCGTGTAGTGTAACTTCTTCGTACTTTTTTGTAATTTTTTCTATAGATATCAGTTATTGCCAGTTCAAGACAATGGAATTCAAAAAGATATTACAAGATTTATTCATTTCGTATGTCGGGAATATACAGGTTTTTCCAAATCGTTTCTTCAAAGGAAGTGAATTGGACCACTTTATTCGCAAGCGACAGTACGGTAGAACCTCCCTGTTGCTGTACTGCTTCTTCCTCTTGTTAAAAAAAAAATTCTTTCCTCTCTCTCCACCCCACACAGCACTTTCTCTTAGGGGTGTATTCGTTGCCCAAGGTCAACAACTAGATGGAAGCAACACTTGTTGATAGCTTCTGTTCATGTGCGCCACAGAACTGATGCTACTGCCCCTCAGAGAGATGGTAACAAATCGAAATTCTGTCCATGGGAGATTTGACGTTCTCAGGGTTTCGATCATGAAGATTACCACTTTCCAGGGTAGGATTTAGTAGTCTAGTAGGAGTTTACAGACGTTTCAGTGGAACGTAATACACCCCTCTGCTGGGTAGAAGAACTCTGAAGAAATGGACCGTGTGTCCCTCCGAAACTTTGGCGAAATCTTATCAGATTGCACGGTGTCTCATCCCGGCAGACGAAAATCTCAAATCAAAATTATATCCTTCGTAAATTTTAGAGCACAAAATATTTAAAGTTCTGACAGCGGTGCCTGCGAACATTATTGCCTTCTGGGATGTGACGCGTGCAATTTGATAGATAACGTACGGACGTGTTAGGGAAAACTGTGGGCTACATATTCTAATGATAGAGGCAACGGGTTTCTCTGAAACTTCAGTACTTATCTACCAGTCTACATGATGTCGCATCCTATAAAAGAGAAATGTTCAGTGATTTTTATTTGTTATACTGCAGCAGAAATCAGTAATCATAAACACAGAGAGACGGAGAGTCAGTGCGACCTTGATATTTTCTTCTTTCATGTTGATTTTGAGAAGAAAGAGGACAACAGACTGCTGTAGATGTAAATAAAAACGAGTTTAAATTAAATTTGCGTGATGTCTCAGAAGAAACTATTAAAATTATATCTGAGGATACGAGAATGACGGCTAGGAAGAAAAGGCAATGGTGGGAACGCAAGGCAGTGTTAACGCTGGCGAACACACATACACACACACACAGAGTCACAAACGAAAGGTTAATCCATCTAAAAAAATTATTACTTATGTGAAAAGACTGGAAGGAATAAACTTCACAATGGAAATGTAATGACCCGTGTTTAATCAAAGGCAAAGCCATGAAACCACATGGGTGAGTGAGGGACATAGCTGTATGTCTTCTTATCCTCGGTGTTAGATGGAGGTGAGTGGTTAGCTTCACGATCTCGCCGTTTTACCCAGTGAAAAATAACAGGTAACAATCTTCTCGGCGGCTGGGTGAACCCTGGAAGAGATCTTTCAGAAAAGAATTTCTTATCTCTGGAGGGAACCGAAATCAAATTCGTCAGACACCCATCCCTCTTCCCTGCTTCATAATGCAGTACTCACCATTTCCAACGGCGCCCTTCGCAGTTTATTACACTTGCTTGCGACTCTGTTATGGAATATTCGATTAGTGGCTTGGAACGTTCATTAATGAAGACAATTTGTAAAAATACATGAAATTTGTTAGTACTTCATCAGAATTGTGGGACAACCTTTGTGGAAATGCCCATATAGAACTCGAAAATGTCCAACAGTTTAGGTTCAAGCCCAGGTGCTATATCGCAGAGAGATTTAAGACCGAAAGCGACAGTGAAGTAAGGATATGAATATTTCAGCAAGATAAATTTTGTTGTATTTTAAGATTTTCTTAGTCAAGTATTTTAGTCGTGTAGGAGGACAGAAAAATATTCATTATTTTAGTAGGGAAACCTAATGCGTCCGTTCATATTCTCAGGCCTTTGTATAAGTTTCTTAACGTATAACATTCAAAGCCGCAACACTATTCGGAGGTAAGCTGTCAGTTTCAGGCCGTGTCCCATCTGCCTCCGGGGAAACAATCGCAGGTACTCATAAATGAACGGATTTCTGAAAATGTGAGGTAAGAACAATGAACTTGTCTGCATAGGTAGGATTTATTTTTCTTGCAATTTTGATGTCGGCATGACAGCGAACGTTTGGGGTTTAAAAGTTCAGTTCCGTTAGAAATGAGGATTATGGCCTTCAAAGTTATGGAATCTTATACCAGGGGTGCACAAATTTTCCAAAAATTCAGGAGACACCCCTAAAATTCTAGGTGTCAGAAAGCTGACTTGAAGCAAGTTCCATTCTGAGGATCCACAATTATTATGCGCCATCGTAGAAAATGTTGCCACGGCAACCTGTCGCGCGGTATTTGTACACCTCTGCCTTCTAGATTGATAGGTGACAAAGAGAAGAGGGCATAAAATTTTGTATCTAAAAGCAGTCAATTTTGAGGATTCTGCCTTTCCTCATCAAAACGTCTAGACAAGCCCCGAAACACACCCATTCCACATTTCAATGGGATGCAGAGGCTCTTCCCCTGAAGGTAAAGCGGGCCGAGCTTGAAGCTGCCCGCTCAATAATATCTAATGCCGAGGTTAAGAATGAGTTAACCTTTTAAAGCCTAGCGGTAACTTTACGTACAACCAGGTTTAACATTAAAAAATTCTACCTGGTGTCCACATTGCGTTTATGTGTTTTGTACGAATCTCAGAACAAGCAGCAACTTTTGCCTTATAAAACATTAAGAGACTGGTTTTTATAACCGAAGTGGAGAGTGTTTACAGCGCGGTACGCACTGAGTCCTTATATAAAACAGATACGCTTTGTCTTTAAAGGGTTAATCTATGTCTCCTATCCCTCCATACGTCTTGGTGTGCACGAGGACAACGTTACTTCTATCTTTGCACCGTGCAAAATATAATAAATATTACTTTCAAAATTATATCTATGCCACACCGCTAGGCCAAGAAGGCGTAAAGGCGCTTAGCTGTAAAATCTGAGACATTCGTAACTCACACTGAATGATTAGCTCCTCGCTCTGACATTTCGCTCAGAGAAAAGGCCCTTGCCGTCAACAAACAGGAGGTTCAGTGGCCCCAAAACGTCCTTGTTATGGTCAAAACTAGGCCTATTAGAATTGTGGACGACAGAAGGTTTAGTTCCACCACTCTTAATCTTGACATCAGGCCGTGGTGTACCCAGAAGAGAGCAATGTTCCATTGCTGGCCGTGAGAGTCTCAGATATCACCTATTTAAAAGAAAATAGTGTAATTACTAGTACCAACCGTAGATCTTATTCTTTGTGACACAGTTCTGCATATCTGTGAAGTAATTAACGTATCTTACAGTCAGATAATTTTGTATTTCGTGCAAAATAAGTTTGTAGTGGCAGCCACGCCATGTTGCACTGAAGCTTGGTACATGGTGCGCGCTGTAGTTGCTGAAACCATCTCTCGGCATTTGTAAAAGATAATTTTATTGAATATTAAATCTGATAGTGAGTGTCCAACATAAATCTGTCCACATAGGCTATACGTCTGCTAATTGTCTGTGACAAGTTGCCACATACGCTGTACACAACAACGAAACTTGTAGCTCCCGGAAGATGGCCAAGATATATGGCCGAAACACGCAGTAGTTTTGTTTAATGAATATAAAAGCATTGTGCAACAAGTTGGTAGCGAAATTTGTGTGCCTTAGAGTGGTACACGGATGATGTGCAACATCAAGAACTATAAATTTTTCTGATGCAAAATCTTGCACTTGCATAGGCTTACTTCAGAAATTTAAAAAAGACTTTTGAGAAGGATCTGCGTTTTGTGCGTTTGCCCAAATGTTGCAAGTTTAAAGGCTACTAATAATGCATTATACATTAATTATTGTACAATGTATTCAACTGTTTCTGCGCCAAATATCCATTAATAGAGATTTTCTCCACGCCATGTCAACCTCTGTCTTTGAGATCTGTTGGTACGTCATTCTTATGAAAGTTGTAATTAACAATTCTGAGAAACAGCGTCGTAAAGTTGCCATGTTAAGGAAAATGTCATTCACATTCTGCTAAATTGTTCGGAGACGATGAAATAGAGAGAAAAGTTTCTGAAAAGGAAGTTGCTAGCTAGCGTTTAAGAAAACAGCGGGATGCTCCAGAAGAACAGAAATGAGAAATTTAGGAAAAATTTTATATTATTAGACTTAAAATGGATTGTTACATGAGGAAAATAAAATAGGCAGAGACAGAAGTAGGCCTGTTGCTGTAAACTTTAACAGTTGGGAGTAACTGGGTACCTGCATTTTGAACTGACGCATAATTTTACACGGTCTGCCCACAGCAGGCGCAGAACGCTGCTTCTGATTCCGCTAATAAACATTCACTTATTCAACCTTTTATTCATTCATTCATTCATTCATTCATTCATTCATTCATTCATTCATTCATTCATTCATTCATTCGTGACTATAATCTTGACTCTTATCGAAGCACGTCACTGAGACCCAAGCAGCGCCCTTTACAGTGCTACTGTTCTACTGAGTGTCGGTTTTTCTCTCAAATTTTTTTTCTATTAGCACTGTAAACTTCCGTGACAAGTATAATTTATATTATTAAAATACCTGACTACTATGCTGATTTCAAATGTTAAGAAATGAGGGGACACAGTCGTTCTGTTGATGTCCTCAGACAGCGAAGTATCAGAGAACTAGTGATCCTAAACGAGGTATCTCGTGCGTAGAATGGAAGAGACTGAAACTGCAAAATGTGTGATAGCTTCACGGTCACCGCGGCACCTTCCGTGCTGCAGTGTGCGGTGCTGCAGTGTGCCGTGGGCATGAAATTATAATGTCGCATGATGCCTGGTGAATCGCTAATTAAAGGGATCAAGACTCAACGGTTTGACAGCAGAAAGGAAATTTCCTGTTCCATGCTAGATCGACCTATTGTTGTTGTTTCTGTAGACTTGATTTGTTTAATTTTGGCTTCAGTACACTTAATAGGGGGGCACGTTGTGGTACTGATGGAGTGCGAATTGGTCTTTTTAGAGCCAGTCATGCAATCGATTCCCGAAATCATGTGCTGATCTCGGAAACGTGTTCGATATAATTTTCCCTGTGCTTAACTAAGCACCGTCGCGCCATGAAGGCCGATCCCAGTGGCCGCGCGGTCTAAGGCGTGGGTCTGCAGCCGACCGCATGATGGGATTGTAGGTTCGAATCCCACCGGGGGCATGGATGTTTGTCTCTTGTACAGTGTTTGTGTTGTCAGGTAGAGGTCTCTGCGACGGGCCGATCCTTCATCCAGAGGAAACCCAACGACTGTGGTGTGTGTTTGAGTGTGATCAAGTGAAAATTAAAAAAACCCTCTACACCTACTGTGAACAAGTGGGTAGAAGAGGGAAGGACTACGAAAAGAAATGAAACTCGCCATGAAGGTGCAATGACATGTGAGGGAAGAACTCCACGTATTCTTAAACTCTGCTTTACGTGGAAGTGAATGATCAGGTTCACGCTCCGACCAATTTCAACCATGCAAAAACTCTGACACCTATTGAATAGGACGCTATGTGAGCTGCACAGACAGTCGGGAGCGTTTCGAGAATAGGATCTGTCCCCCGCACTCCACGGCAAATGGACCCTCAATGCTCTGTCCTGCAGCCAGTGACAACTGAACAGTCGCTGATCCCCCAACAGGCCAAGCGCCTGTCCAGCTGGCCAAATGCCTGAAGGGCTGATCGAATAATTTAATTCGTGACAAGGGAATCAGGAGCTTTCCACAGAATGTTAAAACCGTAAGTGTGGGCGGTAGTGTCAATGGTTTGGACGCCTCCGTCGCATCTACCAATAAATTCCCAATTGCATGGCCCCTTCCTGATCTGTTACCGCCACCCAATTATGAATGGGGCGGCCGAAGGATGTGTTAGGGCCATAAAATATTTATGCTCAAAACGAGTACAAGAGATACATAAAAACGTGTTTTATTTTTAATATTGGCATATATATTATTGTCAAGCAAAACAAACTTTTAATAATATCATCAATTAGTGCTACATGTTTCTATCCTTAAGGACTACCATCACCAGGCAACTGAACATTGAAGCAAATAAGAACCAGTCAACACATTTTTAACAATTTTAGGAACAACTGAAAGATATATAATAACAAACACATATGTGTAAAAATATAAAATACATACACTTCAATGCTACGACAACGTTGTAAACGTTTGTAAAAATTTGTGAGATCCCACAAACTTCAAAACATGTACATACATATTTACTTATGTTTTAAGTAATGTATTTTGGTGCCTGATAATGGCCGTTGCGGACGAAAACGTGAGGCATTTATTTATGATATTATTAAAGGTTTATTGCTTTTTACAGTAATATGTGTGCCAATATTAACATGTTACAGCGCCACGGGATGCATTCCATCGAACTTGTATTTTCTTTTATTTAAGGACTGGCGTGAGACCAAGTCTCTTGACACGGGGACTTGAAATTAATTAATTAATTAATTTATTTATTTATTTATCTCACAACCCTGTTAGTAGTCAGACTCTGTAGGAGCGAATAATGATAGCAAATTATTTCCTGGCACGGACAAGGTATAAGGCATTCGTGATCTGTTTTAAGGTCCCTGGCATTTTCCTGGAGTGACTGAGGAAAACCTCGAAATTATCATTATAGTAATATCTCCCACCTAGATTCGAACCTATCACCTTCTAAGTACGAGTCAGCTTCCTCGTTATAGAGGCTTGTTGCAGCAGCCCCTGAATGTAGATTATTGTGGCTCGCCGGTGGTTGAGTAATTGACAGGGCAAGACCGACATGCTGAGAAGGAAACCTGTGTCAGTGCCACTCCGTCATAGCAGATATCACATGGACTGCCTGAGACTGAAATGGTACCTTCGTTTAGAGAAAAGCTTATTTAAGAAAGTACTCTCCTGGCGAAGACTGGAATTCGATAGCTGTTTTTACCACTATCACGTATGGGGGAGGAGAGAGGTGCATACCGGATTTTGGTGGGGAGACCCGAGGGAAGGCGACCACTTGGGAGACCCAGGCGTAGATGGGAGGATAATATTAAGATGGATATTCGGGAAGTGGGATGGGAGGACATGAACTGGATTGATCTGGCTCAGGATAGGGACAGCTGGCGGGCTCTTGTGAATGCGGTAATGAACCTTCGGGTTCCATAAAATGCGGGGAATTTCTTGACTAGCTGAGAAACTGTTAGCTTCTCAAGAAGGCCTCTGCTCCATGGAGTTAGTTAGTTAGTTTTTACCACTATACAGCGATATCTGGCTTTGGTTAGATAAAAGAAATGGGATTGAGATGGGGAGTACACGTAGCGCGCAGGTGGCGGAAACAAAGGAATTTAGGTTTATGTAATACGGCTGCTCGATGCTGCCTTGCGGCCAATGGCATGACCTTCGGCATTTTCTAAGAAGTCGCGCCATTAGCCGCAGTGTGGCGCTAAGCTGCCTACCCTGCCTGCCGCGTATACGTGTGAACATCCAGTCCCAAAAAGCCATTACAGCGTACGTGAATGGCACAATGCTTAACTCGTACTGCAGTTGCCCACTTTCTTTCGTGTTCGATGGCAGTTGGACTGCGAGCAACAGGTTCTTATCCGACGGTCTGCCATGTCCTTATGAATTAGAGCGTACTGTCGATTATCCAGGGTAATGGTGGGCAGGGAGGTGCACGGAAATTTGAGAAACACGGATACTCCAAAACGTATACTTCATTGAGCCACGAACAATAAAATCTCTACTTCGTTTATTATATTTATAATACATGCGTAGTTTACTCATATCATTTATGTAAATGGTCCGTGATTTTTGTTTGCATCGAGGATTTTTTCGAGCTCTCGGCGCTAAAGCAGTTATTGCTCACCTTTGTCATTGCTCATTTGCAACTTATGATAGTGCACGGATAATCCACAAGTCTGATAATCCGGGCACGGATAATCGAGAGTAGACTGTAAATAAACCATGTTAAGTGGGTCCCTGTCACCACGGCATGGCGCGTCCTCGGGTTGCGGATGGAGGAACGGCCTCCAGGTATGGAGGGTAGCTGCGAATACATTGAATAAGCAGTCGCGGACAGCCGACAAGGGGTGGTCCTCCAGCATGGGGGTTGGGCGAGGTGCTAACAACTCCTCACCGTAAAAAATTATGATGTTACGAAACAGCCTACAAAGCCTCGGACCTGGACCGATTCTTTGGTACGACCCCAGCTACGGAAAAAGGATATGAGTTTTGGGCGTAGATGGGAGGATAATATTAAGATGGATATTCGGGAAGTGGGATGGGAGGACATGAACTGGATTGATCTGGCTCAGGATAGGGACAGGTGGCGGGCTCTTGTGAATGCGGTAATGAACCTTCGGGTTCCATAAAATGCGGTGAATTTCTTGACTAGCTGAGAAACTGTTAGCTTCTCAAGAAGGCCTCTGCTCCATGGAGTTAGTTAGTTAGTTAGTTAGTTAGTTAGTTAGTTAGTTAGACTGTAAATAAATTTACAGTATTTTGGGGACTGACAAATTTGTGATTCTCATGGTTGTAAATGTCAAGATTATAGTCTTCTGCGATGTGACGCCGTGTTGTTTGGTGGATATAGTACTACACTGTAGGAGGGGCCTGCTGTCCTCTGTGTTCATATGTATAACTTGAAGATGCTAGCAGCGTGTTTCCCTATATGTTTGTGCAGTTCTGCGTTAGAATCCGGAGCATTTAATTAAAGACTGCAAGGATTTGGACGCGAAGTGCTCAAGAAAGCCTTTGGATCTGAGAGGAATGAAATGAGAAATTGAAGTTAGTGCATGACTTGGAACTGTGTGATTTGTTTACGCCGGCTTCTGTTGTAAGGTTTGTGAGATGTAGGAAGTTAGGATGAGCTAGGTATGTAGCGAGGACGAATATTATATAATGGAGAACTGTGTGATTTATAGAACTCAGCTGGTGTTGTTAGTGTAGTAAAACGTAGAGGGGAACAATGGGAAGGTAATGTAGCTAGGTTTGATATTACAAAACGTAGGACATGAAAAAAATAAATCTAACTATTTTATCCTTCGAACACAACCTATGTTTTAATGGTATCAAATCCAATTACACATACGAGTTTCGGCTTTCAAGAGGTCATCATCAGGGAGTGTATAAGAAAAAAGAAAGATCAATCTAGCTACATGCAAAAGTTTGGGCTTTCAATAGGCTGTCGCGGTGTGTATGGGAAAGTAAAAAGATATAGTTGTAAAGCTGTATATTTATATTTTCTTATACACGTCCTGACGATGGCTTGCTGAAAGCCGAAATGTGTTGACGTGTCTGGACTTTATACCACTAAAATATAAGTCGTGCTACACGGCTATAGTAGTTGGTATTATTGTTTTAATATTTGCAACAACACGGGATGAATCACCTCAAGACAACGTGGAAGTGTCATTCATACAGATCATCCAGTGTTGTTAAGGTTGTCAGATGGGAAGATTGCGATGGGCTGGGCATGTAGGTAGGATGGATATTAAATAATGTGGAACTGTGGAATTTATACAGTCCACCCAGTTTTCTTAGGTTTATAAGATGTAGGAAGGTACGATGTGCTGGGCATGTAGCTGGAATGGATATTACATAAGGAGGAACTGTGTGACTTATACAGGTCAACTAGTGTTGATAGGGTAGGAAAGTGTAGGAGCCTGCATTTGATTGGATTGATATTACATAAGTGAAACTGCATGATTTATAGAGATGAGCTGGTTTTAGGTTTGTGGGATGTGTGATATTGTGACAGGGGGTCAATGAATAGTGTTCTGAGATGTGTGATGTTGGGACGGGGTCAATGGGTAGTGTTCTGAGGTGTGTGATGTTGTGACAGGGGGTCAATGAGTAGTGTTCTGAGATGTGTGATGTTGTGACGGGGTCAATGAGTAGTGTTCTGAGGTGTGTGATGTTGTGACAGGGGGTCAATGAGTAGTGACTTGTGGGATGACGCCGGGCGGACCTCAAATTTCGAGACAATGAATATATGTTTTTTATTTTGTTTTGAGAATCGGCTTAGAAACCCCTGAAGGAAATGGGCTGTTATAACTCGGAAAGGTCTTGAAGTGTGATGCACCGAGAGGGTGCGATTGGGATGCAGCTGGCTCACAATGGTGACGGACACCTTTTTCTACTAACGGTTCTGAATTTTCAAGAAGAAATAAGCGGGAATTAAATTTTAACCTTCAAAGATCTGCTGTCATATTGTTGCATAAATACAGTGTACCGTCAAATACAACACAATATTTTCTAATTTTTCGGTTTATTACACCCGACATGTTTTAAGCATGTAGTTTACTATCAAGGACTTCATGTGCTAAATTATTGAGGTAAGCCACATCAGGGGTATTTGAGGCATTGCGCTACAAATCGGAAGGTCGCGGGTTCGATTTCCAATGGTGTCACTGGAATTTTTCATTGACATAATCCTTTCGGTCACACTATGGCCCTGGGGTCGACTCAGCCTCTAACAGAAATGAGCACCAGGAATATTTCCTGGGGGTAGAGGCGGCCGGTGCGTAGGGCTGACAAACTTACCACCTTCATGTGCCGATAATATAGAAATCTGGGAGCCTCAACCTCCTGGAAACCTAAGGGCCTGTCCAGGCCTGTAATGGGTTTGCTTTACCTACCTTTATCTCACGTCAGGGTGTAGGATAATTTACTTTTACGCTTGCCAGAAGCCTAAAAGTTGGATGTGATCCTAAAATGTATGAAAAGGCATAAAAATCCTCGTTAAAGACGACGACTACATTGCGTGCACCTCGCCGCAATAATACATACGTGAAGGGGTGCACAACTTGCGTGAATTCTGTACAGTGGCGCCGGATATTTGAAGCTTCGCAATATGGAACTGCCACCTACAATTTTGAGGTGGCCCCTAGATGTTTGGAAAAATTGTGCACCCCTGTTCAACGTATATGGTATGACTGCGTCGTTGTGTGTTTCATGTAATGCGAGGAACCAGTGTTTTTATCTTTATCTTGGATTATCCTAATAGTATCTTATTATTTGTATATTAATATTAAATAATGAATATTGGGATCATGTCAGGCGTAATAAAGCGACAATTGGAGACTTTTCTGTTGTATTTGGTGGTACATTTTGAGTACTTAGGGAGAGTTAGCTTTGATTCATGTTGTGAGTTTCTGGTTTTTGACATCCGGCCATTCTGTACTTCTGTATCAATGTTTTGTACGAATTTTATACCTCCAGGCTTGCAGGGCGAAGTAATTATGTTTGTGGTGTAGCAAGTGATGTCAGCAGTTTGGAAGGAAGGCGACTAGCCATACCCATGGAAGGGAAGTTAATTTCTTACTTAGATAATATAAGGTGGACGAAAACTGTCAATGGAAGATGTGTTGAAGTTTCCGTTGAGACCACAAAAAAAGGAAAAGTATACATTTTGTTAAATGAAGCTCAGAATGGAAGGATTAATTGAATCATAACAAAAATGAGTGGTGACATATTAGCTGAAAGAAACAAAGAAACAAAAGAGGCAGGTTGGCTGCAGTCCCCCACTACAGGCTGTGTTTACGTATCTCACCAGATGCTCGCATAAGGCAGGTCAGGGCAGCTGTCGTGATGCAGTGCTGCACTGGCACAAGTTACCGTGTGCTGCCAATGCTTGCAAGCTGTCCTAGCGACCAGTGTGCCACTGCACAGGACTGCCAGGTGCTGATTGTTGCCCCAGACAGCAGCTCTCAGTTTGCGATTCCCATGAGAAGAGACTTGTGACGTCACGACAGGTATAATCCTTTCAAACGCTCTGTAATGCACAGGGTTCAAATCCGGGCCCTGTCTTATCTGGTGGAAGCACCTTCCACTGGTAAGGTGAAAGGAAAATAGTCCCTGGGCTTAGTTAATTAGGCACTACGCCATGAAGGTATATGCGGGAGCGGATGTATGACTCCATTCTTTCTTAACCTTAGGCACTAGGGGGAGGTTAAAGCGTAAAAAAGAACCAGTTAAACATAATCGTCGTCGTCATCATCATCATCATCAGTGGCACTACAGTTCTAGGTGGGCCTTGGCCTCTTCTAGGATCTATCGCTCTGCGTCTCTATCCGTAATTTCTATCGTCGAATTTCTAACACCCGGCTTTCTCACATCCTTATTCACGACATAAGTCCAATTTACTGCGGGCCTTTCGGCATTTTACTGTCACTAATTCTAGTCACATCTAGTCACGTCTGGCCCTTGAAAAAAATTCATATAATTTTCTGTTTTATCGCATTAGTCATAATTCACCATCTTGAACGGGCCAAAAAATTTTTCTGAGCCCTCTACTTTCAAATGCACTTAAGAGTCCCCTTTTCATTTTCGCTGAGCAGGAAATCTCAAAAGCATATAAAGATACTGGCCTAATCAGTGTCTTATATAAAGGCGTTATACGCTCAGTTTTATTTTATCACGCGCGCTACGTTTTGTTTGTATGTAGCCACTGTTAATTACATAGCATTTCTTAACGTGAAGCAAATAAAACACAGAAAGAGGCCAACTGTGAAAAACAAAAGACCTGCAACTTTATTCAATATGTGGCCGAATCTAAAAAACAATCTCTAAATATCTACCTCTTGTTTCATTTGGGTTTGAAACTTGATCTCTCTTAGTGAGTTTGGTAAAGAAGTGTAGCACGCTTGTTTCATATGCTTGAGGTCTCAGTTTCAAATCTCAGCGCGGATACCTACGTTCCTGAATAATCTGCTACAGTCTGTCGAATTAATTACCCACTGGGCAGGTTAACGTTCTTTGCTATATAACCTTGGCTATTGAAGGTGTCATGAAATGGGCTATAAGTAAGTGAATAAGTAAAGGAAACCATCAAAGAAAAATATTTAGAACAAAGGAAGAAGTAATGAGGATCTTAATAATTCTTGATGTATATAATTAAAGCAAGTTAGTTAAAAGAGAGAAGGACTAGAAGTGTAACACGCCTGGGGAAAAATAAAGACGCAGCTGTGGCTGAGAGGGTCCTATTTAAATGGATTTTGGAGGGAGATGATACGACTTTGTGGACTGGATTTTCTTAAGACAGGATCTGCTGGTTACCTTCGTGAATTCTGTAACGATCCTTCGGGTAATATAAACACAGAGACGAGGAGCCTTAAACTGTCTCACAAGGTCCTGCTCCGTAGAGTCAGCGAGATATGTTATGATCATTCTTATCCGTGGCTTTCTTGAATCATGTGATGTTGAACAAAAGCGGACAGCGTGTGGTCTTCTTTGATACTGTGCCTTTGACAGTCTGTGGTAACAATGGATATTCATCAGACAACCATTCATTATTTTGAGCCTCTATAAACAAGAGCATATCAGTGGTCAGGGATCGGTAAGGTCCCGTTGCTGCTGAACAGAAAAAGGTAAAGAGGCGGAGATGCAGCGTGAGAGACTTTTCAACAAATAAAAGGCGCAGCATCCCTCAGCAAGCATGGTAATGACCTACTTTCTTCTCCTGTAAGGGAGAGGTCGTGAAAAGACGAGCAACGGCTCCGCCACACGATAAAAGCGGCTAAGGGTGGGGATAAACTGGTCCTGAAGAACCTCCCCTTGTAATGTTATATGCAGAGAGGGAACAGAGCTGACAGCAGGAAGCTGATCTCGGTTTGAAGCAAATATATTTCCCCCGTTCCCGCCTTCTGATTTTATAAATGTCATTAGTGTCCATGGCAATTTGTTGCAGACACCGACACAGTACTGCACAGACATCACACTGCACATTCTGACATATTTTTAGCCTTTCCTCACATATTCGTTCTGTATAAAAATACTCCGTAAGTCATGTATCAATATTTTATCCGGTGAACAGTTTTGAGTATATAATACGCTTTTGAGATATTTTGTGTATTTACCCAGTCTTTCCGGGAAAGTCCCTACAATTATACCACGACCTCCTCCTTCTGCGTATCATTTGACGCTACATAATGTTAGCAATGAAAGTGATGTTAAACAGAACCAAAAAATGTAGGACTGGGAGAAGTGATAAAGTTAGATGAATTTTTCACATGAGCCGAGGTAACTCGGATAAGACGGGCAGGACGACCGAGAAATCCGAGTCCCATGCACGGGATGGGTAGGATTTTCACTTTTCTCGACACGGTGACTGGCTGTTCCTTCCACCCAGCGGATATCAGTGGCTGCAGGTTTTCAGTCTTCCGACGCGGTGTAGTTGAGGCCTTCGCGTTTCTGGGATGTGACGCGGCGTAGGCTGGTCGTTGGCTACCAACGTTTCGAGACAGCCTGTCGCTTCCATCTTCAACGATAATGGGACCGATAAGCTGTCCCGGAACTTCGGTAACAAACTGAAAGCCTTGGCCGCTTAACATCCCAGAAACGCAAAGGTTTCGATATCAGGGTTTTTTTTTCTGCAGAGGTAACTCTCCGCGGTCCGGGCTTGAAGCCTGGACCACAGAGAGTTCACGCCTCCAAAAACAACGCAGTACACAGTCAACAACACATTCTCACTCAACAGTAAAGTGCAACCCCAGTGTAACGGTAGCGAAAAGTTCTCCCTGAAGATGACCCAGGAGGGTCGAAACATGTAGGAGTGTGTTACGATTCATGATAAAGCTTTCTTTGTGCATTTGTTGGTGATTAGTGTTTTTGTATGAGCACGGACATGGAACACATTAAGTTTATTACAGAAAGTTACAAATTTACCCAAATACCAACCAGGAATATTTATTTTAATTCACGCAGTGTTTCTGTAAGATTGGCAAATAGTGCAATTACTTCAAAACACTGTACGAGATAAAGAGGCATATATCACCGTGATTTTAAACAAGAAGTATTATTTTCACTCTTCCATGAAAATATTATTCTTAGACATATTATCCGCTCGCTGTATGAAGAGATGCGTAACTTCCCGGTGTTTGCTGGTTCTTAGCTCGAAAGTTAATAAATAACCGGTGTAAGTTCGGTAATTATACGTAATTCTGCTTCCCTATCCGTCCTTGTTACATCTTATAGCAGCACAGTAACAGGTACTCAGTTCTCTCAGAATTCAAACTAAAACTTCGGGTATAGCATATACGTGATATCTACGAGAAATTAATCAGACCATCCAGCCCGTATCTAATCGCTATACCGACTGCGCTATCCTAGTACAATCACAATGGGGTAATTAAAAATATTAATAATTTCTTATTTGCATGTAAGGTAATATTCTGTCCTTGGATGTGAAAGAAGCAGCTATTAGTTGTAAAGGCGACGGGACGGTGAATAGAAGAAAACGTAAACGATGAATCCCGGAGTCTTCCCGATGCAGCTGAATGCATTTTTACACCCCGTAACTGCAGGGGGTTGTTCCCCTGTTCCCACGGAGATAATCGGAACCCTCTCCCTGTTGATCTGTGCCATCTGGCGCGAGCGAATCGTGATCTCACAGCATCATGAAAGTTCACGTTTTCAAACGCGGCAGAACATCGGTTATTGTCTTATTGTAATAAAATGCAATTAGAGGTCCACCTCTTGGAAGCAGCCAGGTTTTGGCGCATAGCTTACTTCATCACGTACAGTTCCTTTTCGGTAGGGCTTGCAGTGTGATACCTAGGTCACAAATGTGTCGTTTTTTAAATTCGCGTAAGTTATTATTGATAAGTGGTTTGAATAGTGTTAGAGTGAAGAATAAACCAAAGAAATTTGTATAACTGTTAAAACTGAACATAAAACGTCATGATCCGGTAAAAATACAGCCGCATCCAGAAGGAAAACGTTGGGTGCATTAGTATTGTCGGAGCCAAGGGATATAAAGTATGGGTTACGATCTCAAATTATGTCGACGTTCCGTTTGCTGTCGATCGCCATGATCCTTACACTGAACGGCAGCTTGATATTTCAGCACGTGGTGTGATAGCCTGGAATTTGCTAATCGTTTATCCGACAACGGATGTGAATGACGAAGCACAGCGCACAGCATCTGTACTTTAAACAGAGCTGACAGATAAGCAAGATTATCTGTCTTGCCGGCCACTGGCCACCATTACAATTTTAGTTGACTTATTTTTCACTGAACATGGTGGAATTTGTTTCACTTTGTCCACTGACAGTGCACCAGCGATGTCTGGAACAAGGCGACAAAACATAAGCGAATAACATTAATCCTCAAGTGAAAATTTCTCATTGCCTCCTGCGTAGGGAGAATTTTGCTCCAGGTTGCCGAAAGATTTGGATAGTGATGAAGGTCTTCCAACAAGTTTTGTATTTTATGAAAGCGAAGTCGTTAAAGAACATGAGTTTTTAGCCTGATGTGAGCAGATTGGCTCTTACTAATGCCTTTGTTCTCATCCTGTGGTCACGTGATTGTCAAGACTTAATTTCCCGCAAGTCGCTGCAAGAAGCAATAAGCTCAAAATTGTCCTGAATCATCCCCCGTCCAACGTTTTTGAATTCCAAGTAGATAGTAAAATTAGCCTACTTCTGAGGTATTGTTTTCCTAGGTCGTTAAGCTGAATACCACAATGATCTGTGGGGAGTAAAGCGACCGGGGGCGTGGGATTAACCACGCACCTCCACCTAATGCCTGGCGTGTATAGGGACAACTTTGCCTGTTTGTCCTTACCAAGGTTCACACGAATATAGCTCCTTTTTGTTCTTCTAGTACTTATGCTTGTGCAAAAATAGTATACTACCAATAGAACAGATTTTTATTAACTTCCTAAACGTTATGTTTTCATAACATTAATACACTTTTCAGGCAACACTAAAATAATTTCAAACATATTAATTCAAACTTGGGGTGTGGATCACAAGGGTGGCATTTACACAATTTTGGGCCCAACTGTGAAAGGTCAGGAAACCCTGTTCAAAGCATTAGGGCCCTTATTTCCAAAATTTTTTTAAAGTAATTCTTGGAAGATGGAATTTTTAATTCGAGAGAATGAACATTTTTTATAAATTATGCAAATCTCATTTTGAGACTTCAGTGAAAAATAAACGTAGGTTTATAGCGTGATAACAAGACACCGCATATCGGAAGTCACACAATAGTTGTCATAAGAATTCAAAAATAAAAATATGTTAGATTAGTAAATGCCAGTTTATCTTTCAAACACCATATTTGTTACTGAAAATTGCATAAATTTATCAGAAGAACGAAATTACCATAAAACAGGTAGTTCAGCTTTTAGAAACACTAATGCTCAAGGAAAGTAAGGAGTAAAGAAGCAAAGTTTTATTTGTATGAAGATTTCTTTAATAACCTAAAAAAACACAAATAGCGACACTGGATCGCACTGTCCATAATATATGTACATGAATACTTATTGCTGAGGTAGTATAACAAACACTAACATAATTTTAACCAGTGACAAAACCCGTTATTTTCTGGAAGAAGACTAAAATATAGTTATCTTACATAATAAATTATGATACAACTCTTCTTTGCTTGGCACACTGTAGAAAGATGCTTGGATTGCTTGACCAATCATGCACGAGCTACTGATGCTTGTCCACAAGTGGTCTGAACTCTGTTACAATTGTCCATAATTCAGGAAGCGGTGGAAACCTTCATTCCAGATGTCTGAAGACCTGTAATTAGGTGTTACCAAAAATGACATATTGGATATTCTCCATCTTGTCATTCTGATTAAAGAGATGTTCCAGATGCTGAATTAGAAATGAGCAGATTTCATAAATTTTACCTGCTGTGCCAACTTCTGTAACTTGTTTCCTTAACCAAAATGAAGCAAAGAAAATGACCAATATAACATATTCCAAAACTGACTGGAATTTCTGACTTTTTCAGTACAAGTTATCACCCTCTACCAAAAAACATACTGCTCCCACCTACTTCCAAGCGTATCTTACACACCCGTAAGAAACAAATATACTTTAAAACACTTAGGTAAAGAATCTCTCAATATATCCGTATAACTTTAACAAGATAACACCAATATAATCGATTACACGGATGGGTCTTCTCAGTTTGGCACCAACACTTCACAGAACACCCTGTCCCCATCTTCAGGGTTTAAAGAACTGGTTCCAAGCTGATGTATATCTTCACTGTTAACTTCAGCACAGTTACTTGAATGCTGAAGATGGAGGCAGCAAGTTCCTTTGAAATATCAGTGCCACACTACCACATATTGTGTCAAAACACAGAAGACCACAGTCTGAAAAATCCCTGCTGTGACAACCTGAAAACTTAGATATAGTGGATTCTGCTAGGTCCTTACTTTGTCTGACCAATATCAAATGTCACTCTCTCTCACCTACATTATCACATGGAACTTGGCTAACTCACCCAGCCACCTAAGTCTTGACATGTCAGAGATTGTTACATGTCAGTAGTCATGAAGCCAGGCTGCAGCTGCAGTGTGAATATCATGGCAACACCATTTTTCTATACAGTGTATGTGCTGAATGCTGATCATATTGGCAGTGCTATCATAAATTCAGATACAAGTTTCTTAATATGCCTATTCCAATCACAATTTACCAATACAAAAATTGCAACAAAACTGCCACATTTACATCCACATAAGATTATGTGGTTCATGGACTATGCAACACACATTGTGAAGAGCCAGTTCTTTCAGCAAGAGTGTGATATGTCATGGTATGTTGAATGTATTCATTATCTGCATGCTAAATTTTAAACTTAATTGAAGATATCATCAAAACACAACATTCCATTTAAGAATCATATCATAGCACAACATATTATGAATGCTCTATTTTACATCATATTCAGTGTGAGGAGTACTACAGATATTATCCTTTGACATGCCGAAGTCAAAATACACAGTACAATTATGTGACCCATTTTTCAGACTGTAAATTTAGTCCAATGTTACACACAGTCTAACACCATCTCTGCCATATTATGATTTTTAATTAAACTTCATGTATGAGTTGAAGTTTTAACGTTGTAATTGTAAATTATATATTGCAATGGTGTGCATTTGTTGGATATTGTATTACAGATTGTCAATGCATGGAAATGAATAGAATAAAATACCATACACCCCATGAGTTTTGTGTTGGTGACACAGTAATACACAGGGGAATGTGGTCTCTTCATTCATCAGATCTGAAGCTTTGTGATTTTTTTCCTGTAGGGCATGTTAAAGGATAAAGTGTACAATAACAATGCTCCCACTGAAGATAATCTGAAAGAAAGCCTTCAGAATGTATTTTACAGTTCATCACCACTTGCATGTGCCTTTAAATGTGATAAGAAACTAGCATTACCTGCAGTGCATTGAAATAAATGTGCCAGTACCATATTTAAACAATGTGAATAAAAACCTGTTTTTAACTGCAATACACTGATATAAAGGTGGTGGCCCAACAGAAGATTTAAACGGCGGCCAGCAATTTGCTGCGCACAGTTACACAAGGTGGTCTGTGCAGTGACCAACGATATAGGCCAGATAAATTAAGGACCATATATGTTCAGAACAGCAACAGGAACATGAGAACTGCTAGTTGCTTCAGTAACCCTGGATATGAGTATCTTACATTATCAGTCTTGTAAAAATAATACAGGTCTAAAATAATTAAGTTAGCTGCCATGATATGAGATGAATGTGTTACTGCAGGATAGTGCAATAGAGTTCATTCACTGAGGCACAGTTCATAAAATTGAGGAGCAAACACAACATTAATCCCTTGCTAGTTTTAAAAAAATCATCACAAAAATACTTGATAAACATTAGGAAGAGCTGCAGCATCTTCAGATATGTAGTGTCATGTAACCTTGAGGTTATATACGGTTATATATAAAAGTTGTCATGGAAGTATGCAAAACAAATTAAATGTTATAAATATCACATAACAGGATGCAGTCACACAATTACAATGAACTGGAACTTGAACCAAATAAATTTCTTGGGATTCTGGAAACTTCTCATCCCTGCATCAGAAATTAGGCCTGATGGCATCCATATTGCATTTAAGCAAAACCGTTTCAAAATACTGTACACTGGAATCATAAACCTCTCATAACTTTCACATTTGGCTCAATATAAACTCACTAATATTGCATTCAACAATCCATCTCCTCCAAATCAAGTTTAATTCAACTTTATGCAACAAGGCTGAAAACAATGCCATAATGCTGCCTTATCCTTCACACTGCTGAAACCATAATGGTACAGGCATCTGCAATATGGTACAGTTGTTGCACATGTATCATTATGGGTGTAACATTAAAAACATACATGTCCCAAACAAACCTTCTGCCTTCAGAGCTGCTAGGTACATATGAATATGGACTGACTTGTATATCTTGGTAGAATAATTCAGGGAGCAGTATATCCAACAGTGGAAACAACCTACAATGTATACTGTGTGACCTTGGCAATCATAGGGATATCTTCATAACATAAGACAATGGTTAGTGTGCGTTACATTAGTTCAGTTTGAGCTTGCTTTCTTGAGTCTCATATTTAAGGGAAAGTTCAGCATTAAGTCAGCTCAGAAGGTGTGTGTCCAGTTACTAACTGCTCAGCAGTGAAAGGGTTAAGATTTAACCAAGTTATTTACAGTACATTTTCCCTGCGGGATTGTAAAACTGATCTGTGTAACTCAATCTATAAGTCAGGTTTCTGTGTAGCCAAAAGACAACTTTCACCGTCATTTAGAAAACAACCCATTTTTGTGTAATTATACAGTACAAATAATCCTTTCAATTATGTTTAAAATTATTTATAAGCTTTCATATCCTGGTCAATAAAAAATCGCACTTCTTCCATTTTCAAATTAACAGTTGCATATTCATCCTTGTGTTGTTAAACTGTTCACTGACTGTTATGCTGGAAGTGACCAGCTTTCCTGCGGTGTGTATCACAGTGCTTCAGCATGTGGTCTTTGCGTATGAAGCCCTTACCACAGATGTCACATTCATAGGGTTTGTTTCCTGTGTGGAGACACATGTGGCGACGCAGGTCTGTCTTGTGATTGAACTGTTTGGGACATGATTCACATTTATATGGCTTGTCACCTGCATGTTTGCCCAGATGCTGCTTGTATACGGGTTCTGAGTTGAATCTCTTCCCACACCGGTCACATTTAAATGGCTTATCTCCATTATGAAAACTCTTGTTGTGCTGTGTCAGATAACATGCTTTGTTGAACAATTTGTCACACTCAATGCATTTGTGAAGGTCTCCCCTCGAGATGAACATTGATTTGAAATTAGATTCCTTAGCATTACTTATCCTCTTGTTATTAGTAGTGGTATTAATGTTATTGTTATTGACAGTCATGGAAGTAACTTCTTCAGTGCCACTGCTGGTGATGTCATCTTCACATTTGATGTCTGTGGCAGGTGTCACTAACTGTAGTGTTTTGTCATAATTAACATTAGATATGCAACAGTCTGGTGTTCTCACAGGCGAAACGTTTGATGATACATTTTCATCACCTCCACTTCCATTGGAATCTGTGTGAAGTGTATTACTGTTGGTGTCATCCAGAACACTATTCTGATCTTCAAAGTTATTGACCCAGTATAAGTTATTGTTAAATGCATCGCTCAGCTTCAATGATGCCATCATTTGCTGGTAGTCACTCTTCATGAGCCCCCCCACATTATCAGTCAATTTTCTGGTTGGTCCCGAGCTAACCATGCCATAACTTGGTAACAGAGTGGCTGCTGTCAGTCCACTGAAGCCAGAGAGTGAGTTGGCTGTGAAAGGGTGGTGTCCAATCTCAGCAAAGCTAGGCAATGGTTGATTGTCCTGCTGAGGTGAGGACGTTATGGGAAACAGGAACTGTTGGTCATCCTGTGTATTTAGCGGGGACATCGTACCACCACTGCTGCCGCAATTACCAGTAATAGTTAGGTGGTTGTTGATAGAAGTTGGCAGCACTGGTTGGAGTTCTTGCAGCATAGAAATGTGGGGGGGCTGCCCGTTTGGGGAATACATCTCCGTTATGTTCGTCATCTGCAGCATAGGCGGAGTAGAGTGGGGGGAAGTGTGTAGAGTTTGATGTGGAATGGGATGGTGGATAAGATGGTGGCTGAGAGGAAGTGATGATGGTGGTTGAGGGCAAGGTGGTGAAACCACTTGACCCAACATGTAAGGGTGCTGGGAAGGAACTGCTTGTGTGGTTTCTAGCTGGTGGTGCATGAGTGCCTCTGGTAGTATTTGAGGAGCTGGCACTGGAGAGGTACGGACGGAATTGGAAGGGTTGTGAAGCGGGCTGCTCTCGCTGTAGTTGGGGGCTAAGAATTGCAGGCCCCCCGTCTGTGCCTCCACTGTTGTCGAGGGACCTGCCATCAGGTTTGGGGGACTCGTTGCTTGCTGTTGGTTGCCAGTGAGTGGCAGACTGCCTTGTTGCACTGATGGTGTAATCCTTCCAAAGTTACCATTGCTTGTAGCATCGTCACTTCTGGAAGAGTCTTCAACCATAGTTACCAGCTGTGACCCTAAACCAGAAGACACTGGACTGTGCTGTGCCACATGATCTCTTGAAGGTGTTCCCCTTGAAGAGGTTGCAACATCTGTGGCCGCGCGTCCAGGATGATGATGGCTGCTAATAGGCTGTGTGGCTGGATCAGGTGCCCCACTCTGCTTAACAGCATTCTTATGCAGTGTCGTGTTGTAGTGTCTCTTAAGATGACCAGAACTAGTGAACCACTTGTTGCAGGCCGAACAGTTGTATGTTTTAGGTCTACGTGCCTCATTCGACTTCCAAGTTTGGTTTCCTGGCTGCTGAGAAGACTGGTGGATGGGTGGCCCATTCTTATGTTGGTGGGGAGATGTAGAAGACATTGGACCTGGTGGGGGAAGACTAGACGATGAAATGTTGTTAGGAACTGATGTTATGTGGTGTAGGTGTGGGTGCATTACTTGCCCAGGAACAGGTGCAAGGTGTGGTGGGTATACACCTGCCTTCTGATATGTCATAGGTTGCTGTCGAGGAACTGTGATACCTTCGGTAGATGTAACACCACGAAACCCCGATGGTGTGGTGGAAGACGCATGATTGTTGGCACTGTTCTGTGGTTCAGTGCCCCATAGCATTGCAGACACTGAGTGAGGATTACCGTCTCTAACAGAGTTCTCACTGCCTGCTGTAGGTCTTATTGCTGTGGCCTCTTCTTCAGGTTGATACACCTGGTGCACTTTGTGTGAATCTAGGTCCAGAATTTCTGCTGCTGGTTCATCTTTGATTTTTGAAGCATCCTGCTGACCCGCTGCTGCAATATCTGGACTTCCGTTATTTCCATGATAGTTCCGAAACATGGCCTCCTGTTGGAAGTGCAGCTGGTTGTTCATGTATGGTGGTGATGTGGAAGGGTGTGCAGCGTTAATGTGGTCCAACAAAGCTGAACTGCTGTTGCAGAGAGTGCCACACTTATCACATTGTTGGGGTGTTGTTGATGGCTGATATGAATTTGGTGATGGTCCTGAGGAAGTTACACCATTGTTACGGTCAGGTCCATACAACTGACTCCCTGATGATGGTCGGTGGTACGGATTGTAACGATGGATGCCACCAGATGACGTAACAGGACCAATGGATGATGATGGAGACTGTGATGACACTGAATTCGGTGATGATCGGAGATTGTCCACATTGGAAGATGCTGGAAAATCTGTACCTAAGCCTAAAATGTACCCTGAATTACCACTGCCATCCGTGAAATAGCCACTCCCCTCTGAGTTAGGGGTCAGAAAAGTGCTGTATTGCTGATGAAATTGATGCAATACCCCATTTTGCTGCTGAGGTGGTGTCCTGTCACTTAGACTGTAAGCTGTTGAGCCCATTGGAGAGAATCTTTGTGCAGAAGAGTCTTGATAGGGAGATGGGGCACTGCTGTAGCTGCTGGGTGTTGGGGGATGGTTGAAGGTGTTATGCTGTGGACTCCCACCACCTGATGGATGCCCCAGATCAGGCTTGATCATGCCATTACTGGAATCCGCTGGCGCTGTTGTGATGCCACCCCTTTGCTTATTGGAAGACGCATTGTTATTGTTTGTCTCATCTGGCTGGGTTGCCCACCTCATGAGCAGATTCTCTTTGTGGTAGTTCAGATGAACATCCAGAGACTTGAAGCTGTCAAAGTATAGTCCACAATCCTTGCAGTGGTGGTCATGCTGCACACTGCTATGTGCCATAGCTAGTTCTCACACCGAGGTGCCCCTTCATATATGTTACAAAAATATCTATATCCTTCAGCCACAAATAATTAATAATAATAATTGTAGTTCATTGCATGGAAAGTCAGTGGTAACTTATATCAGGACAATGACTGTCTGTTCATTCTTGTCACTAGCAGACAAACTTTGTTCACTGTTCCCACTTGTTTCTCAGTGCTGGCTGAAGACAGCATTACCTGCACAACAAAACAAATGAGACTGTACGTTATAAGCAAGTCATAGATAGGAGTCATTGAAAGAGAGGGGACACTGATTTCAAAGCCAGCTAAAGCTAGAACACTGTAAAACAGACTGTATAAAGGGCTTCTCTTTGCTTCTTTTCCTGCGATCATTTGCTTTAATAAAAACTCTAGTACCAGGGGTACATCGTCCAGGGTGTCAGGCTAACCGTTCAACTCCATCTAGTGCTGAGGTAAAGAATGAGTGGAACTATGCCTCCACACCTGACATATACCTTCAGGGTATGCACAGGGACAACTTTACTGTGTTCAAGTCATTGTTGCAGAGAACGTACTGCTTGCCAAGGGGTGATGATGTTCGTAAATAAAATTTTGCGCAGGAAAAAGGAAACAAATGACTGCGATCTAAACTGATAGTGGCGTCGGGAATTAACGTAATGGCTGATAGCGGGCTCAAACAGTGCAGAACGGAAGTGGAAACCAATATCGCAAACAGCTGCGGAGATAGAGGAACACGAAAATTGCGATTCTTTGAAATGTTAGGCCCTACAGTTTCGTAGATGGGTACCAACGTTCCGGATATATCTACCGCCTCTGTCGTAAAGGTAGAAGAGTAAAACGTTCAGGGAAAATGGGAGAGCACGACAGGAACCGTGGCTATGAGCGAAATATTGGTAACCATTGGCCATCTAACAGTTACGTTCTCACTTGTCTTCTCTTCCCTGCATCTGCATAATTTTCCACCGGCGTCTGTATATCATACCCTGAAGATGTACAGTGTCGTCCGAAAAGTTAGTACCTGTATACCAGAGCACTCGGCTTCGGATTCCAGAAAACTGTAATATTCATACTCACTGCCACAGGGCACATTTTCATATAACGTTAGACGTGGGATCACCAGACGACACAACCAGGAAGAGGCATCATGAAGGTTAATGCAAGTAAACTAGCGGAATTTTTCTAGTTGTTAAGTTTGAATGGGTTGCGCACTGCAAAAGCATGGGTGTGTCAGCAAGCACAATCAGTCTAATGAAGTCTTAATAAAAAATACCAAAAGATATGAACATTTTCCGGACGGTAGCAAATATGTAGAGTAGGAACTGGTGTTAAAGCGCAACAAACAAGGACTGGGGTAACATGTGGCTCAATTCCTCCTTCCAACTTACTGCTACACACTGTGCAGCACAGTGGAGAATCTGAGCCGTCCAGTGTAGGCTACTGTTAATAACCTGACGTCATGGCTGGTCACAAGACTGAGTTTGGAATAAAACCAAGAAGCGTCGCTCAGTACGTAGCAAACTAACGAAAAACATGATTCAGGCCTTCTAGTGTACGACGCTCATTCGATTAGTGGTTCTCAACTTTTCGATAGAACTTAGTACCTTAATCTTCAGAGGTCAAGCAGTCCAAGAAGAACAGCTGGATATTAAAGGATATTTCTTGCCTTTAAGATGGTTGCATTTACCTAGGATGGATTTGGGCGTATATTGCAGGCAGAAACTTCAAAATGAACCAAAGGAATCCACACTCTTACAGGTTTTCGTGACGCTTTTCAGCATTATATACGCCTATACGTCTGGGTCTCTTAAACGTGATCTTCCCTCCATTGATCAGCGAAAAGAAGCTTGGATAGCGTAGTTGGTAGACTCGATTGTAGCCGAGTTCGATTCCTGGTAGAGGCAAGAATTTTATTCTTTTCCAGACCGGCTCTGGGGCCCACTCGCTCTCCTATTCCTTGTGTGACGGGGTAAAGCGGCTGGGATGTGAACCTGACCATCTCCATCCAGTGCCCAGACTAAAAATGAATTGAGTCATGCTTCTACTCTTTATGCTTCGAAAAAGTAAAGCTATCAGAAATTCGTACCAGCATTCAGAGCCGAAGTTAACGTGTTAAAGCCTAGCGGTAACTTTACATACCACCAGGTTTAACATTAAAAAATTCTACGTGGTGCCCACATTGCGTTTATGTGTTTTGTACGGATCTCAGAACAAACAGCAACTTATGCCTTATAAAACATTAAGAGACTGGTTTTTATAACCGAAGTGGAGAGTGTTTACAGCGCGGTACGCACTGAGTCCTTATATAAAACAGATACGCTTCGTCTTTAAAGGGTTAAGAATGCGTAAAACTTTTCTTCAATGCCTTTATGGTTACTAACTACCATGTATGTGCTAACATTAAATACTCAGCATTTTGCTCACAGAATGTGCAAGTTTCTTGTGATTCTCTGAATAGCAATTATATCCATAAATCTTTACGCGGTTCGTCTTTGTAACAGAGATGGCGGCATAAAATGAACTTTTGTATACTGTATTGCTGGCCCTTCTACCTTTGATGTCGTGTGCACAGAAAAATTTACTCTTCGTCTCGCAGTTGGTGTAGGTCACGCATTGGTTGAAACCCACAACCTCCCTCTACCTTCCTGCATGCAGTGTGAAGTTTGTACACGGTCAGTAACATTTTATCAGTTGCTTTGTTTGGGCAGCGGAGTTGACGTTATGAGTCACAGCTAACAGCAAACACAGCCTGTACTTATAAAATCAGTTGTCTGCAGCAAAGATCGAAACCAGCTATAAAAGTATGAGGCATAAAACCCGAACGTAATGGTGACAGCCGTCGTCTGTCTGTGTTTCACATCCGAAATTACTGTACACAAACTGAATAGACTGTCATATTAACCAACTGGGAAATTTGTTCTTCAGAAGGGTTACTCAGCTAGTCAAGAAATTCCCCGCAATTTACGCGACCTGAAATTTCATTAAAGTAGTCTGGTGCTGAGGAAGACGGTGTGACAGGCAAGTGGAGAAGACTACATAATGAGGATCTTTATCATCTGCACTCCTAACTACGTATTATTCGAGTGGTCAAATCGAGAAGAATGAGATGGGTGAGACAAGTAGCACTATGGGCGTGGGGGAGGTGCATACAGGGGTTTGGTGGGGAACCTCAGGCAGAGACCACTTGGAAGCCCTAGACTTAGATGGGAGGAGAATATTAAAATGGATTTTCAAGAAGTAGGATGAGGGGCGCATGAAAGGGTTCCATCAGGCTGAGGATAGGGGCAGGTAATGAACTTCCATGTTCCATAAAATGCGGGGAATTTCTTGACTGGCTGCGGACCTGTTAACTTTCCAAGGATTCTGTTCCACGGAGTCAGCCACTGGGCCCAGTTCCAGCCAAATGAATCCCCTGTACAGCCTCCAGCCCCAACCAGCTTTTTAAAGATGAAAGTGACCAGGTGAATTCAATTGCCTCACTTCGGTGTCTAGTAATCCACCTTATCTGTCCTCTGGAATGAAAGATCATCGTGTGACGAAAACCTTGCATGGCATTAAATAAAGGCCTTGTAAGGATTTATTCTACAGCCTGTGTATATTAACAATTGTGTCATCATCGAGATGTTACAAACGAGGTATTTTGGAAATGAAGATTCATGTTGTGATCTCCCGGCTTATGATATTGTGTAATACTGTCGGAAGGTGTCAGCGTTTGTGGGGGACTATACTGCCACCATCTTCAGGGCTGACTCAGACACGAAGTTAACATGTAGGTTTCTCTGGAACGTCGTTTCGCATTACACTACAACCCGATGTTAGACGATTGCAATGCCCTTTGTATTGATCTACCGGTTAAGACCATTTTTCCTCGTAAATAACTTTGTTACAGTAATTTCCGTCTTCAGAACAACCCGCCAGAGGAACCTATCCTGAGCCAGTTTCAGCATGTCAAATTACGACGCAGTACTAGCTTTACTATGGCACTTAAAAGTACTTACATGGTATATCTGCTATGCTGTCACGGCATTAAAATTCAGTGCAATACTCGGTGAAATGAACAAGCCTGGAGAAGTATTCGATAGCGGAGATTAACCCTTTAAAGACGAAGCGTATCTGTTTTATATAAGGACTCAGTGCGTACCGCGCTCTAAACACTCTGCACTTCGGTTGTAAAAACCAATCTCTTGATGTTTTATAAGGCAAAAGTTGCTGTTTGTTCTGAGATCCGTACAAAACACATAAACGCAATGTGGGCACCACGTACAAATTTTTAATGTTAAACCTGGTAGTACGTAAAGTTACCGCTAGGCTTTAAAAGGTTAAAAGCGGTAACCAACACTATTGGACAGATGTCAAAATTGGGCTTTCATATTGAGAAAAGAGGGAATGATGGCGTTTGAGAGAAGGATGTTGAAGAATACACTGAGGCCTAATCGAGGATATAACGTGAGAATGGACAAAAGTGAACATGTAACTTCACAAACTGAACTATTTACCAAACGTTTAAATCGATAGCGAGGAAATGAGCACATGTTATACCAATGGGAGAAAAGAACTGTGATCAAAACCCCGCAAGTAAGCGGCTGATTGGAGGACTAGCACTTCCGTAAAAATTGTTTCGGACACAGATCTACCTGCCAGACGACATGTTGAAGGATGAGTCGACTGTGGGTCAGGCGAGCCGCCTGTCTGACGCGCGCCCCACGGAGAACTACCAACACACTGAACAAAAATTATAGTCTGTAAACCAGGTTGCTCGAATTGTAAAAAACTGCTTGAACCCTTGAAGAACACTGATTGAAGATTAGTTCGTCACGTGACACCGTAGAGTATGACAAAAATTTACAGACGTTTCGAAAGAATCTGCTGCATCCATCTTCACAGTATAAGAAACTCGCATACGTTAAGGCGTTACAGTTCAGCGTACTGTGCAGAATACATGGTTGTAAATGAGAGGAAGTGATAGGGGGATGGAAGGAATTGCACGACAGGCTTCATTATTTGTGCCGTTCAACAAATAGTTGGATAGATGGGATGGGCACATAGCATGCATAAATCAGAAAGGCGCAAACGTTTTGGTGACCGAGGGAAGGCGAGACCTCTTGAAGGCACAAGTGAACACTGAGGCACCTCCCCCGCCCCAGCTTCGGAAATGTCTGAAGTGGCAATGAAAACTGAAAAGTTCTCTGAGACAGAAGAGCGAAAATGGAACAAGTCACATCAGTAGTACAGTTAATATTTGTTTTGTGATATTCCAACTTTATTAATCAAGGCAGACCTACTTCGCAAAGGTGACAGTGGGTGGGGTGGTCATGGAATACCCTAGTTTTTGATTTGACAATTTTATTACAAAAACTCACTAGACCCTAATGTGAGCCAGCTGAGTCCAGTTCACACTTCATTTCTTCAAGATCCACCTTCCATTACACCGCGGTATCAGCCCTTTAATTCTGTTACAAAAATGTATGAATGCCATCTGTCCCTTGCTACATTCCCTGTCCAGCTCATTCTTCATGATTCCACAACACAAGCAAGGCTTGACTAAGGATAGAGTGCGGAGCTTTACATTGCTGTCCAGTTTCGTTAATCTTGTTGCTGCCCGAGAGCTGAGTCCAGACACACTAAACATTATGCGAGAATTGAGTATCAAATTGTAATGAGTAAGATGTGACGTCTGCTGCTTGGTAGAAAGAGAAAAACGTTTTTCAGGAGCCTGCTAGCACCGGCTTCAGGAAGCCTTTCTTCTACCCTGAAACCAGAGGCTGTAGGTTTCATTGGAACGTCGTTTCCTACGGTGCCAGACTATACGGCGTCACATCCCAAAGACTTATCCTGAGCATGTTCTTCAGACCCTTAAAGAATAGCATAAAATTTTTTTGTTTTGCGTTACCCTGCAGTCAGTGCTACAGTATACGTTACTACACATAGGCCACACGATCGTACGCTGTGGTACAACCAGCATCTCCTGTTTGTATCCAGTGGCTTGGTTGCACATACCGCATACGTCTGCATTAGTAAAGTTCTATAAACAGACACTTCTTGCTGCATCTGTTAAGGCTCAAATCCGTGGCCTAATTTGACGAACCATTCCAGTGGCCAGTTTGGTATAAAGTTTCTTTGGTACAATTTTCTGAGTTAAGACTTCCGACGCGGTGTAAATGAGATCTTTACTCTTCTGGGATGTTACGCAGCGTTGAATTGTATTTATTGATGTTTCGGGACAACTTGACGGCCCCATCGTCAGGGATCAAGCAGTTTCCTTGAAGATAAAACCGATAGGTTGCCCCAAAACTTCGGTATATAACTACCAATCAACGCTGCGTAACAATCCGGAGGAACGGTGATCTCAGTAATTTTCTTCTTTGGCCTAGCGCCGCATACCCTGATCGTGAAGTATCGCGTTGATTACTATTGACACTTTTGTTCACACAGCTTAAGTCTCAGTGCTTTCTTCTAAGTATTACGCATCTGACATTTGCGTATAAGATTAGCGATGTATGGGTAACTGGGGGGGGGGGGGGGGGGTTGTTACCCGAAAGTTTGATACTCACTTTCACAGTTTAAGGTGTATAGGGTGTATGGGCATTCGAGTAGACCAACTGCTCTGAGAGGATTTTGTGGTTTTCTTCAGTTACTTTAGACTACTGCTGGTATAGCACCTCAAACTAAACGGGGAACAGGTCCTTCCACATTCTCGCCAACTCACTCATAATCCTGCATTCAACGCTATATAATTCGAGGAGCTGTCAGTAAATAAACCACAAATATAATTATCGTGGCCCAATCGGAATTATACCGCCCGCCATTCGAACCAAGAACACGTCCGATACAGCCACTACACCGTTTTGTTTCCTTGTCCATGCTCCACATTTTCCTAGACAACACAGTGCGTGAATACAAAAGCACACGGAATGACTTGAGTAAAACCGTGATAGACAATCTCGTTTCAGTCACAGAAGTCATACAATGAATAGGGACGATTTTCATGAATGTAAACTAACACGGACCGGGAAGGCGCTCGTATAATACTTGGGAATATTGTTGACAAGATATGCATTTGGAAAAGACAAGAAACCTGCAAACCATCAGAAGCGCCCGTAACCCGGCGTTGCACTTCCCGAGTGCAAGGCCAGCATGATGCGTGACACTCATCTGTTACTCGGCCAGAGCGAAGGCCATGAAAACCCAATCGTTAATAACTCTAAGGCATTACGGTTGTCAGTTTGCGGAGTATCGAATTAGACCACAACACACTTTCAGACGTCCTGAAGAAAACCACAACACCCTCTGCCACCACAGCCACACTGATCAGCACATACGTCACTCTACTTACGTTTAGTTTCGCCGGCCGCTGTTCGGGTGGCTCACACCAATTATACCACATCCATTGTCTGGCAACACTCACTACACGTGACCACTACACGCTCACCGGCGTCCAGGCTGCTTGTGGTGCCGATAGATCAAGACGACCCCCACTGTACAGCGGCAGTTACTTCGCCAACCAAACGCGTCCGTTTTCCTTCCTCGCCAGCCAACCAGTCATCACCAAAGATCTGGTCTTCCCCCCTCTCACGGGTGCTGCCGCTAGCCCAGCGCTACTCACACTCATGCCAAACTATCGCCGACCCCGATGGCGCCTCACCTTCCCCCCACCACCATGAAAACCAAATTCGCCATTAAATTGGTTGACCAGGAGATCTGTTTGTAACATCTCAGAAACCGTGCAGTATTGTATGGTATCAGAATAACGGGCAGAAGTCGGAACACTTTGATAGGCTGTCGGTTGTTTAATGACACTGTCGGTAGCTGGTGCTTCAAAAATCGAATGATATGATGATTGGCGAGCTAGGAATTGCTAAGAATGCAGACGAAGCGCTGGGGATCTACTGTGACGCAGCATCGGGGCCTATGCCTGGAGGGACCGAGGAAAATCTTTGGCCCGTATGGACAGTTTCCGGGTCGATATTTGAAGCCGGCACCTCCCGAAAACGAAGCACAAGTTCTACCCCACTTCGATGTTAGGTGACAAGCTAATCGTTTCGTAGGAAGCCAGTAACTTCTCCAGCTTTCATAGAACCCGAGTATTCATTACCATACTCTCGTATATTTCCGCGGGCTGGATCCAGTCAGTACAGTCACATCCCGTTTCCTCAAGATACATATGAATTTATGGTGGCACATGCACGTTGCGTTATCAAATGCAAATGAATTTTTCAGTCAATGCAGCACTATATTGAATAAGATACTACATGTTTCGGCTAAAATGATTAGCCATCGTCAGACCTAATCACAAAAATACAAAAAAAAAGGTGGGGATTTTACAACTGCATTTCAGGTTTGAGTTCCCGTTTACTTTTGTAAGTTAAAATATGCATATAATGTAACAGATGTAGAATGCCTGAAATGTAATTTTATGGTTATAACACCTTGAAATTATTGAATAAAATACGACGTGGGTAATCAGGTACAAAATTCCTGAAAGCGACGTGTATACATTCGAGTCTCCAACCGGAAATACGTGTGTAAAATCGTCCCTTTAGTATTCTTGTAATTAGGCCTGATGATGCCTGATCATTTTTAGCCGAAACATGTAGACTCGTTCTTATTATATATAGTGTTGCGGTGGACGAAAAATTCATTTATACGTCTTCGTATTTCATATCCACGTCTAGGTCTTCGAACTGTTTCTGCCTCCACAAACATAAATCCCGACTGGTACTCGCTACATCTAACATGCTGCAATTATCACAGTAAATGTACTCCGTGCAATGTAAAACTCGTTGAGCAACATTCTTATACACCCGGTTGGCCCCATAGTCACTGCTTAGGCCCCCATCCACCCCCCCACCCCACCCCACCTGCCCGCCCCCCAATCTCTCAGGCCTTACCAATTTAAATTAATGAACACGTTCGTCCTTGCAGCTCTCGCTGTGGAACAGCGTGAATGAGGTTAACCGCAGCGGCGGGAAGCGACACGCGGACTCCCCCAGTCTTGTAATCACTTTCCTCTCGTAGAAGGTCGCGAGTTCGACGTTGCCTAGGTCAGTGCAGTCGCCCCACTTGTGTGGGCCGAGTAGTACCTTGACATGCGCCGTGTAAGATTTCCTCTCCTCCCGAACTCCCTTCTGCTGTGGCTGGACCACCGCCTCCCCCCCCCCCTTTCTCTGTTGCCCCGCCGACAGAATCAAGGTCTAACAGGGCTACCAACGTGACATTGTCTTCAGTCACCGGGATTTTACCTTGTCACTCCGTTAAAATTATCCGCCCCTTTCGTAGGGGGTCATTCAGCACACATTTCTAGCCCTCGTGTCAAATTTTCATAAGAGGCAGCTGGGATAGCTCAGTGTGTATAGTGACAAGGCTACGGGCTGACCGAGGTTCCAGGATTTTTCTCCTGCAAAGGTTCCAGAAAGGCTCTGGTGTCACCCCATACTCCTATCGAATAAGTACCACGGACCCTTTTTCCGGGGTAAAGTGGTTGAGGCGTGAAGCTCACCACTCCCTGCTGTACATTGACAAGGTTCAGAACATGTGGAGGCTTACTTCCACCTTCCTACGTGTTTTCATGGCGTAGTGCTTAATTGAGCACAGCGACAACTTTACATTCTTAATTTCGTCTGCTTTCATTCACTAAATACGACAACGTTGCCGGCCATCTGCCACCAGGTCCTGTCTACAATCGTGCGTCTAGAATGACAGCCTGTAGCCTGTCTTTCCCCAAACACGGAGTGTCTGCCAAATGAGACCCGACATTATACTGTGGGAATTTTCCGTCACAGGCATTTTAATAAAATAACGTTCGGAACGTTTGTAACGCCGCGTACATTCTTGAAAGTGCATCTGACAAGAGAGAGTAGCGGAAATTGACATTTAATACGTACACAGTTTTCTTCCTCTCTTTACAAATCTTCGCTACTCTGAATGGTCAGATACGTATAACCTTAAAGTGCGCGCCCTCGTCAGATTTGTAATTTTCGTCACGCATGTTACAAACTGTTCAAGAATCAGATCTGAATTAGTAGTACGAAATATCTGGCAAGTATGTGCAAAATATCTGATTTGTAGCTCACAATTAAAGGCACATATAATGTGCAATATCTGATTTGTAGCTCACAATTAAAGGCACATATAATGTGCAATACCTGATTTGTAGCTCACAATTAAAGGCACATATAATGTGCAATATCTGACGCTACTGATACGAAGTATCTCATACATGTAATTCAGAATGTCCGTCTTTGTAACACGAGTTTTGAAATGTTAATACTTCCCACTTATGGCGCGAAATATCTGGGTTTTGCTGGGCAGCAATCAGGTTCTGTCCATTGAAAGGTCTTAGAAGTTACGTAACCCTTTTAAATTTTCGTAACATATGTTGGTCACCTTTTGCAGCTTGTCTTTATATTCGAAAGCTTTCACACTCCAAATTACTTCAGTGTGCCCCCGAAGAAAAATTAAATGAGGAGACAGCACGTTCTTGCGAAATGTCGAAATAAGATCATTATCCTAAACCGTGTAACAAACCAGGAGGCTATATTTCCTTTACAAACGTACTTTGTAATGGACCCAATTGGACCCAATTTAATATGAAAATATAATTTGAAATTTTGTGTTTAAGATGTTTCCTTTAGATATCACAGACTCCGAAGAAAAGAATGCTGGTAACAGTTTGAAATTAAAACAATAATACCAACTATTATACCCGTCGAACACAACTTATATTTTAGTAGTACAAAACCCAGTTAGGTGTACACGTTTCTGTTTTCAGCAAACCATCATTAGGCTGCGTATAAGGAAGCAAAAACGTGTACATATAACTAGGTTTTTACCACTAAAATATAAGTTGTGTTCGGCGGATATAATAGTTGTTCTTATAGTTCTAATATTTACTACAGAAGGGGATGAATAATCTTGAGACCATTTTGAAACCCCTTCATCTGAAAAATATATTTTAATATTTTGTTCGTACCCCGCAGCAAATAGTGTGCTTTCCATAGCAAATCTCAGTTAGCTCATGCTGCCCATGTAAGTAAAGGCTGCATACACTGAGAATCGTGTGGAACGCATACATACACTGTGTTGACAAACGGAACAGCCCATTGTAAACAGAACAGGTGGTGTGTATAATTGCCACTGTGCTTTAAACGTTTAAAATTTTGGAGTTACTGTGTTATAAATCATAGCTGTGAATGTGCAAATTACTGAAGGCGTAGTTTTGCTTTCTAAGGTACGGATGTCAGTGTTGCCCACGTTTTAAATATAAATTATAAATTTCATTTAAAAATTTAGTTCCTTCTTCGTAGCAACAAAATTGCCCTTCCATTACAAAGACCGTCTGTACATACTTGGGGAAAAATTCGCTGTTTATTCCGGGAATCATAAAAAACACGTAAATATACTGTAAGCAAGATGAAGTTTTTAATGTTACAGCAGGTGGGCCTCAAAAGGTTAATTTAACAAAGTTCGTGTAAGCCCTAGCGTCAGCATTGTTCTTACTAAAGTCTGCCCTTGGATAACATCCTGAGTTACTCCTTCCCTCGCAACATACTTTAAGCTGTTAACCTCTACGATTTAAAAATTCTGTTCCTGTATGCCTTAGAGAAAACTCAATGCTTGTGCGGTACAAAATCCATCTCTTTGATATTATTGAAGACAATAATCTCTGTTAAGCTGACAATCATACCAGCACATAAACAGGCCTACTGATGAACTCTGTGACAAATTTCGGATTTGAGTAGTTCAATACGACGTACGTATAGTAACAACTGTATTTTGAGTGACAAGTTTAACTACCCAGCTCTCTGGTACAGTACCTTCCAGGTTCAACGTCGCTAGTATCGAAGCTCGCGTCTGAACAAAATACTTGCCCAATTCGACCGTTATAACTTGCTTCCTCAGTCCATCGTAATGACGTAATACTTGAGCAGTCAAAACCAAGGCCTGCGGCCCTGATCTGTTCGAATCGACGGCAACGGTGATTCACAAAAGTCCCCAGCCAGATCCTTGACTTGGTGGAAGTGTGTAGTGTAGTGACGTGAAGTGAAATGAAGTGAAGTGAAGTGAAGTGAAGTGAATGTGTCTGTAAATAAGATATTCATGGCATATTGCTGCAGTTTATAGCAGAGTTCGTCTTGAAATCAGGCGCTTCTTCTGGCTTTGTCTTACTGCAAGCAACTTATCAGGTAAAATAATAATATTACCTTATTTATATATATATATACAAACACAAACACACACACACACACACACACACACACACAAATAGCTACGTTTGTGGATTCGAATCCTTAGGATGTGACTGCGATCAGACGAACCTTCTACAACCATCTTCCTCTTGTCTGAAGATGGAGGTAGCAGGTTTAACGGAACGTAAGTGAATTTATACCAGAGCAAACGGCACCGCGCCCTCTTAAGACGACACTATTCGTTAAGACTTGTGCAGCTCTCTTTGGTCGCCCTTTTGTTTTTAATTCGTCGTCAACTTTTGCTTTCTCGACGTCCTTTTTACACCATGTTGCAGTGCGTTCTGTTCTGTGGCTTGCCTTTTAAATTTCTGTTGTGTATGGTCCAGCTGCCAGGACGTAGTATGTTTGTTGTGAGATAAGCGTCTCGACGTCTTTTGCGTCATCATCAGTGTCTATAATGAGCGAGCCACATGGGTAGCACAGTAAAATAAGCAAGAAAGGGCAAACATCACAGTACAGTTCATGTAAAAACAGTGAAGGTAGTGCAATGTAAAACATAACTACTAGCAGCATCGTTAAATAAACAACAAACAAATTTAATATACATGCGTTGCACTGATAGAGAATTAAATCATAATCTGCTGGGTACTAGTTTTAACTTCATGGCAGTTCTACAACTTAAGGGGTGAAATTGGGCGTTATTTTGAGCCGGTCTTGCTCGCTGCTTTCGCGGCGCCAACAGTCAGTTTCTGGAAATGCATTGCCCTCCGGAATTTCCTCTTTAAAAAGTTAGCTCAAGTCGCTTACAAGCCTCCTGCTCACGATCCTCCTTGTTTGTCAAGAAGATATTAATATATGTGCAACAAAAGCTGTTGTAGTGACCACTAAACAGTAATTTGTCCCACGGTGTGTTTCAATCCTTTGTTCTCGACAATCTGAATCACCCTGTCTGTTATAACTAACTGTCGTTCAGCTAAATAAATTTAGATAACTTCTTAATTTATTGTACTAGAATGTTCGCTTTTATTCGCATGTAATTTGAACATATAGTTTTAAAAATGCACAACTTATAGATATGTGTGTTTGCAGTTCCGTTTATGCTTCCCGTCACACACTACAGGGTATCATAACCCATGCAACTAAAATACGGGTGCTTGGAAAGCGAGTCCTGAGGAGAATATTTAGACATAACGAGGGAGAAACTAGTATGACAATGGAGAAAGTTACGTTGCAAGAACGATATGATTTGTTATCAGCTGTTAATAAGGCACTGAAACAAAAGAGACGATAATGTAATGTGTTGCGTGCGAGGGACACCCTCTGCGTTCCGGGCCGGACCGCGGAGGGTTCACGCCTCCAAAAACAACGCAGTACACAGTCAACAGCACATTCTCACTCAACTGTAAAGTGCAACCCTAGTGTAACGGTAACGGGAAGTTCTCCCTGAAGATGACCCAGCAGGGTCGAAACATGTAGGAGTGTGTTACGATTGATGATAAAACTCTCTTTTTGCATTTGTTGGTGATTAGTGTTTTTGTATGATATAGTGCACGGACATGGAACACATTAAAAGGTATGGGATAGTTTGGCAGTGCCACAAAATAATGCTGCGGTCTCTGTAATGGTACTAATGTCTCCAGCTTTAAGTGGTCGGTCTGCATTCTTCAGTATTACTGTCTATAGTTTTATGTGCAAAATGAGTCAGCCGATCCCTCGTCCAGAGGAGTCCTACCGACTGTGGTGTGTGTCTAAATGTGATCAAGTGAAAATAAACAACCTCAACATCTACTGTGAGTAGGTAGAAGGAGTAAGGACTACGAAGAACTACCCAATGCGCGCCAAATATTAATTAAATCCTAAGTGATGAGATGGCATCAGAAACTCTAATGTACGAAAGAGAAGGGATGAACCAGAAGGGCAATATTACGTCTTTAGCCATCAGTTCTGTAACTCGTGCGGTCCTGCCAGAAGCAATTATTTGTTCAGAAGAGTTACCGCGTTATGTCCTTTATAATTAGCCAGTAAGTAAGAAGTACTTCTAAAATCCGTTCGTAGTACGTCCGGTGTAGCACTGTCAATGCATCCTATCCTGCCTATTTAGGATCCATTTTAGTATTACGCTTTCGTGTATATCAAGTGGTCTCTTTCCATTGGGATTTTCGACCAGAAGTTTTATAGGCCTTATGTTCTCATGCGTGCTACACGTTCCTCCTATTCCACACTCTTCAGTTTCATTGCTGTAATCATATTTTGTGATAAACTATTGCTTTTGTGCATTTAATCCCAGCCTGTTACTTCCCCCCTCTCATATAAAAACATTTTTCTCATCATTGTCCCACCGCACAAATAAAAAACTCTGGGTGCCAGATTCCAACCCATACTTAACTGACTGGCAGAATTAGGCGTATAATACTGTATACTTCAGTTTTCATATTTTCGGATAGTAATGTGAATATAAACCATTCCGAACTGAGTGTTAACAAGCATTCCCTGAATTAAAATGTCTATTAATTACGTCTGAACCGAAATTTCAATTTCCTCTTGTCGTTTTAAAACATGTACTTGGCTTATTGGAAAACAGTGACTTTAAGTATTCTAAACTCATTATTGTTTGCGTAGAACAAGAAAGAAAGAAAGAAAGAAAGAAAGAAAGAAAGAAAGAAAGAAAGAAAGAAAGAAAGAAAGAAACCAGGATGAATTCAGCAGATTCTTTGTGGTTACCTTGTCCCCGGAAAGAGGTTAGTAGCCCATTATGAACTATTTTACATGGATTGTATCCAGGCATGTGTGTTTACAGTTCGCACACAGGAATGCCTTGCTGTGCACGGGAGCCTGCAATTATGTGGCCCGATAATGCTTTGCTTCCCAAAGCCATTATAGTCAGCCACCCCTAACTGCGGGGTCAATGACTGAGAGCATGTGGGAACCAGCAGAACACACCTTGTGCCACTTTGTACCGTGTGCACATTTCGCTGCCAAGGGGGTGGTCCAGGAGGTGTGGCTGAATGAAACTATAACACGAACAGGATCAGCAGGGGGTACTGCATAGGTCTTATGTTTCTTGGAAAGGACTGGATACAACTCGGGCACTTTCAGTTCGTTTATAGCCAGTTGAAAACACCCCGTCGGAAATTTAGCATATTACCCTTCTTTCACATTAACCCTTCAAAGCACAGAGGTAAGTTACATATCTGTAAAGTATTTGTGCGGCTTTTCCTGTGCTCGATCAAACACATCGCCATGCAGGCTATGTTGGAGAGGCAGCATAACTTTACGCATTCCAATCTACGACTGTAGATGTGAGTGGTCAGCTTCACGCTTCGGCCGCTGTACCTCCAGAGAAAGAAACTCCCCTGTTCATTGTATATGGGGCAGGGTCGGACCGAGGGCCGGGCTGCGGGCTGTGCAGAAGAGAGAAGTGTCGTGCCTCTGCCAGAATCATAGCTTAACTCCATGGTCGAGCAGCCCATAGTCTGGTCACTGTACTGACTGAGCTATCCCTTCTCCGGTTATATCTACACTACGCTTAAGCACTAAAAATTCTGTGTTTTGACCACAGCGTGATTATGTGTTCCGTGGAATCCTCACTATACACTATACAGCAATTACTCTCAGACCAGATACAGGCCTTTCTAATTAAGTTGCGAATATAATATTCACGGAGTTATTCACCCTTTATTTCAGCAGGAATTTATTTATTTATGATGACTGACGAAGTCATTACAATAGTGGTTTTGAAATTATTATTTTCTTCTGAATGGACTTCAAGCCCGGTATTTTTGACGTGAGAAAGTGAAATACATCCAAGAAGAATAATTAATATTAAGCATTAATTGTTCAGTATTTTTTCGTTACAACATTTTTCGTAAATATTAGACCATCTGACAAACGTGATAATGCTTGTCATGACCGTAAGCCATAAATTTTCACGATTTCTTCGTCGTGTAAGCACATAGTAAATGTAAATCATTTGAAACTGTGAAAAATATTTCCGAAACACTTGAAATAATGCTCTGTTCATTAGCAATCTGTGGAATAAAATGGTAAATACAGTGATTTTAAATGTTTCATAAGATCGAATTAAGATGGACGACACGTATCCTTAACTTGTATATTTATAACAAAGACCAACAGTCAATAATAACACATCATACGAAACAAAAGAAATTTAACGTCAGTTCTTCAGTAACTCTTTATTAGAACATTTGTTATAAAAGTTCTGTCATCCAACATTCGAAACAACAATAATGACGACGACGACGACGACGACAACAACAACAACAACAACAACAAAAGTCGATTATATAGTAATTATTTAAGATACAAGGAAAGTCTGGGGACTTTCCAGCAAAGGCGATGCTCTTTCGGAAATCAGAGAGCATCAAGAAATAAAAGCCCTTTCCTTGGACTTCACAGGCCCTTCCTCCCCGCATTTTCAGGGGATGTCGAGGACAAGACGAAATGACTTATTGACCGTCATTTTCAAAATGACGTTCAAACTACAGAGGCTAAAGCAACAGCCAGCTGGACATGTTACATTTCTCAGAACACTTTCTTTGCTATGTAAAAAAATTTCTGGACGCAGATTTATTTATTGCAGACACAAGTCTTTAAATATGACAGTTTTTTTAGGTGAACATTCATAATAAGTTAACTTGAATTTTGTCATCGTGTGATCTGTTAGGACATAGATGGTAACGAGTGCAGACAATGGCAGCTGTAAGTTCTACCGAAATTTTGGCAACCACCTCTCATGGTACACGGTACCATGAGAGGTGGAAGACCGCTAAATCAATAGATTGAAATTGTGTAAGAATCTGGTGCCGAAGGACGTATTCAGACTTGAAGAAAATAAAAGACATGGCTGAAAAGAATGACTTAGCCCTAACGTGTAATTGCACTTGTTAAAGTGGCTGATTTCTGAACGAAGAAGACAGGATATGGCGCACAAAAGAAATGCATTGTACGTTTTAGTCAGGAGACATCCAAGGAAGGTCTCAGTTGGGATTATCAGGCCTAGACGGGAGGATAATATTAAAATAGCTCTCAAATTTTTTGTGAACAGTAAACTGGATTTTTCTCCTTTAAGATGGGAACTCGTGGTGAGCTCTTGTGCGTATGGTGATGATATTTTGGGCCCCATGAAACAAAACGTGCTGCGGGACACGACTTAGACCATGGAGTGTAGTGACTGCGCTAAGGGTTGGACGCCCAAAAAATCGTGTTATGGTCCCGGCTTGGGCACCGATTCTGTCTTCATGACTACGTGGAAACCACTGTAGAGTTCAGCCAATATCTTCGACAGATGGCTATTTATGCTGTGCAGTAAAACGGCCGCAACCTGAAGCTAAGCAATCATCTCTATCGAATGCTGAAGTTAAGAATACATAAAAATAAATGTTCACTCCCCTACACGTCTTCATAGTGTAGTGCTTAATTAAGTATTTGTAATCAAAACGTGTGCTTCGTCTCAAAACTGGCCTCTCTCAGTAAAGGTTTCTAAACCAAATCTTCCTCGCACTTATTCTGTAAAGGTACAGGGCCCCGAAATGACGAAATGCCACCATTCCAACAGCCTGGCCAAGAGTTTGTATCAGTTGACGTATGTCCGGTGTGAGAACGGAAGTTGGTAATAGCGGTGAGCACGCGGGCAGAAGAAAATAAGAAGGGATGTATAGAATCCTGACCTTCCCCTCTGCTGGATGAGTTTGGGTAGAAGACGACACGACTGTGGCAGCAGCAAAGGCGAGATAACAAAAAAGTAAAGAAATGTAGTTACAGAGGGGAGGGTTAACGGTTCCACAGCGTCTTCAGAGGGATAGGAGGGGGCACAAGAGAATTGTAAGCACATTAATGGAGCAACTCTCTATTGCTGAAGCTCTGGCAAGTTTTACAGTAGCAAGGTATTGGACAGGGCAGAAGCCTTTGCGCACACGGAACTTTAATCAACATTCAAATCTTCTGGAATGTTAAGCCATGTGGATTGGTAAATAAGAGTAGTTATATGGTGAGGTTCCAACAATAATACAGGGTATACACAAAAGAATGATGCGGTTTCAAAAGTTAACAAGAAATTTATTTCTCACCTTACACGGGCACAACGTACACCGTCAGCAGCAGCAAATGTCCAAGTTTCGCATGCATTAATCACAGTCCTTCAATGTGTGCAACCTGGGTCACACGACACACATCCACACGGTAATCAAATTCATCCCAGACTCGGTGTAGCATGTCCGCTGTAATGGTCTGCAGTGCATGCGTTATCCGATCACTAAGTTCCTTGAGGGACATGGGCACTGGTGGTACGTAAACAGAGTTAAAGACAGCGTTTACGTACCACCATTGCCCGTGTCCCTCAAGGAACTTCGTGATCGGATAACGCATGCACTGCAGACCATTACAGTTGACATGCTACACCGAGCCTGGGATGAATTTGATTACCGTGTGGATGTGTGTGTCGTGTGACCCAGGGTGCACACATCGAAGGATTGTGATTAACGCATGAGAAACTTGGACAGTTGCCGCTGCTAATGGTGTACGTTGTGCCCATGTAAGGTGAGAAATAAATTTTTTGTTAACTTTTGAAACCGCACCATTCTTTTGTATATACCCTGTATATGACAACTTAAATTATGTAGCTTTTGACACAAAATGTATTAAAATTGCGATAATTCATACTGCCTTCCGGAACGTAGTGTTGTTACCAAAATCTGTGGGATAATAACTGGACCGAAACGTCGATAAATACCTGTCGACATGGCATAATATCCCACAAAACTTAAACCTTCAACGCTGCTGCAGGAACCTCATATCTCGCTAGGAAATGAATGTGTAGCTTCTCTAAAAGACAGAGAAATTTCAAAGAGATGTTTCTGACTATGGTGTTTGTGGTTGTTGCCAATTATTAATGTTGCGTCTGCTTTCTACAACACCACAAACACAACCAAATGTCTAACTTAACAGCCATATAATAAAGTAATTAACTTGCTAACAAACCAATCAACTCAGAAGGAACAATTCAAATAACTAATGAGACAAATCACTAAGTTCCAACTAAATAATAAACCAACAAACGAGTCAACATATTTGCTAACCACGAAACCAGATAACCAGCCTATGTTCCCCATATGAACCTGCTACTCCTTTTTTTGGGGGGGGGGGGGGGGGGGTGGATAAATACGGATGCAGGAAGTGTCTTTCATATTTTGGTACCTGTCAAAACAAATAATGACAGGGCAGAAGAGATGAGAAATGCTTACAAAATTCTCGTTGGAAGTCCTGCGACCTCATAAAGCATTCCAATGTATAAACGCCTGGTGTGCGAGTCACCCAGGTTCCCACGGTTACAGTAGAGCTTGGTTTGTGAGCGAAGTCACCCGTGTTGAGGCTACGGGTTACATTGCAACAGTATTCTTATTTACATAAATTGTCAATCCCTAATTAACAAAACGTTTCACTCGAGCGTTTTAGAATTCTTTTCACAGTGTTATGTGTGTAATTATTATCGCCATACTTACGGTATTGATACCTGTCGCCCACCTGTAATTATTAAAACCACTCTTTCGCATGTTGCGGAATACGTTTTGCAATGTCGTGTGAGTAACTTACCTCCCCTTACGTACTGAAAGAGCTAAATTTTAATATGAGTTTATGAGCGAGGTGTGTCGTCTTTCTCACCCCTAAACTGTCGTTTTAGCTATGTCTAGAGAAAAGTAATAATAATTTAATAACCGTATTTTTGTGACCTGTCGCAAGAAAGAATGTGAACCTTTTGTCGCTTAATCTTCATGACTCAAGGTACGCCTAATAAATGACACAGTGCATTAGTGCGTTAGTATTAGGTTAGCCCTGTGATGTGATGGGCCTGCTATAGTTATGGCACAAACCTCTTCCGCAGCCTATGGAAATTGTGACACAAATTGTAAGGAAGCGTGCCCTTAGTTCATATTGTGCAGTGTCAGTGATCCTGAATGGAATGGTATTGCAGGAGACTAGATTGCCGATTTGCTGGACTGGTGTGGACGGTCCATGGAAGATCAATACTGCAACAGCGACCAGTAGAGCCAACAAAACAACTACTGCCCAATCTGGTGTTATTTCTTCCGTTTATTGGCATATTCGATCTGTATATTTACCCCTACCAGAACGTTTATGACTTCCATACTAGGATAATACAATGTAGTATTAGCCTTTTGCAAATTACGGTCCGACCCCCAAAGAAGAGGTGAAGTTTTTCCGAAGGTGCGGAAAAATTTGCTGATAAAATGCTGAATTAATTTCAAGCTTAAATAAATAATGAGATACATATAACTAATTTTAACTTAATTAAGGGATAAAATGTAGGAACATTAAATATTATTTTAACCCGCACGTAGTAAAATATTTAGCGCCGAATTGTAATAAATTTGTAAGGAAAGGCCACAGGAAGCTATTAACGTATAATTTAATAGACAGGAAACGCCACACATAAGTTACCATTAACTTTTATTACTTATTTATTCGAAATTGCTAAATTAAATTTTAATTTTATAGTTTGGAGGCCTCATACTATTTTGTCTACATCAAAGATACCTCAGACTAAGAAAATGTTCACCACTGCTGACTTACATTACCAGCTCCCACATTATGTGTGAATTCTTTCCTGTGTTTATGCCTTATTCGCACCTGGCATCAGACATTAAACGGATGATCAAATCAAACGGGTTAGATGGCCCGGTCATGTGACACACACACAGCAGAGAGGGGCTTTGCTAGGAATACCTGAAGAAAATGGTTTGGAAAACCTAGGAGTAGATGGGAAGTTAATATCAAAATAGATATTAAAGAACATGGGGAGTGTGGGCTGATTTCATCTGAATCGAGCTAGGGACCGGTTGCAGGGTCCTATGAACGTGCAAGTGAGCATGTGAATTTCATAAAAAGGGCAGTAATTATTATAAGTTCTCAAAACGTTTCTGCTGGATGGTGTTAGATACACATATGTATTGTTGCTTCTCTTGCTTCCTTCAGTACACGATTTTATTTGTCGTATTTGTGTTTTGACACTGGGTCGCTTATGTCGTTACAAAATGTCAGCAAGTGACTGGAAACCTGCGCCTTAGTGCTTGTCCCTATGTAGTGCTTAGAGCTGACACAGGTTTCTGCGCTGTCTCCAAAACAGATTTGCTTGCATTTGTTTGCAGTACCAACGACAATGACGATAGAGATGAAAGAGATAAGTACCTGGTAATAGTACATGTTGTCGGGCGTCTCTTCCTTACGGCACGCGACTGGGTTAGAGCCGGAATGTCTGTCTGGGGGATTGAAGATCGAGACTAGCTTCCGGCACAGGCAGAAATCTTACACAGGTAAACTGTGCACAGACGGACTGTCGGACCCACCTGGCCTCCTATGTCATTGGCACCAGAGGTTCGTATGTCAGAATTACAGCAGCGGAGGTACGAAGCCACCCCTTCCACATCTCCACAAGAGTGCCAAAATTGTTTTTACCATTTACCATACATAATTAGTTATATATCAGAATGAGAAAATGGCCACGGATCGGTCATACTGTGAGGAAGGGGGGGATGAATCCATTGGAAAAGAAGCATTGGATTGGAATCCGCAGAGAACCAGAAGGGAAGGAGGACCGAAACAAATGTGGAAAAGGACAGTTTTGGAGGAAGCAAGAAAATGCAGCAAAACATGGAGCGAGATTAAGAGGCTGGCGGGCAAAAATTGAGATGAAGATGCTTCACAAACGCCCAATGTTCCTAATGGAATGAATCTACTACTACTACTACTACTAATATTACTACTATTAATAATAATAATAATAATATACATAATTAGAACTCATGTAATAAGCAGAGTAACCTTTTGAAACAGTATCAAAAAATCTAAGGACCGAGACTTGCGCGAAGGGCAACCTGACCTTCCTCGTACGAAACGCATCGGCGGGCTATGACACGAAAACCAAGAGTTTACTCGTGCTAACGGATTTCTCGTCTTGGATGAAAGACTTGACGTGGTCATACTAGGGACTGATGCTGCAAATGGCGACATGTCCTTCGTGGTGGGTGGAGGATTCGTTGGTGGGCGCCATCAAGGAGACATTAGCTGCATTATCTTCAAACAGTCGTCTGCGTGTCGGCCTACAGCCTTCTTTGCCTGCCTGTAATCAGGATAAAGTACGCCTGAAGAAACGGCCGTGCAGGCAATGGCAAGTTACCAGGAATTTCGCTGTGAAAGACCAGATCAACGTCACTCAAGGTCAGTGACCTAGCCTGTTAGTCGAGAGGGTTGAGGAATTGCACTGAAAAGCTAGATTAGAATTTCTGCACGCGGAGGAGTCGCTATGGAATAAAAACCAAAGATCCATGTGCCGACTGCCACAGCCCGGTTGCTTGTATCAGAAGAAATTTCTCCTTCAGACTCGCATAAAACAAAAATCATCACTAAAATTGTACAAATTTAACCAAACAAATGGGCCACTAGAATGCTACGCCCATGAAGTACGTGAACATCACATGGGAGGCAGCGCTGCGAGCTCGACAGTCAGTTTAAAGACCTACATATACGTCTCAAATACTTCTGCAACTAAAACCAACAACTGCACACAAGTTTATGGAAATATATTATCAACGTAGTAATTCCTCCTACATGTTTCGGCCACTCATGTGGCCATCCTCAGGGAGGTGCATTACGAAGAATAAATACATTGAGATGTTAGGAAAGTCATGTGAACAAATACACATGTAAAATGTGAAATACTAAAATTTTATGGGTTAAAATACATATTAGAGTTTAAAATACAGGTAAAAGTTTAATTCCGGTATGTAACAAATAATGTACGTAGATTATATGTACGTCACCTTCCAAGCAGAGGCTTACTGATGTTGCTCTGTCGGCCTACCACACTGGACGAGTCCAGACTGGACTGGACTCGTCCAGTGTGGTATGTCTAAAGCGACCGGAGCGTGAACACGATCACTCATATCCGCTAAGGCAGAACTATACTGTCCATATATGTGTGTATGTGGTGCGGTGCTAATTCAGCACAGGAACTCTTTTGCTAGGTACCTAACCTTACACGGCCTTTCGGTGTGCATTGTGGATGTCTTATTCCGCTTGGCGGACATCCGTGGGTTTTTTTTTGTGGAACTGTGATCCGCTTACGATATATCAAAGTAAACCCGAGTCTATCAATATTCCGTTTTGTGTGGAAATGCCATCATTTTACGGTATGAGCCAATGAAGTTAATGCTAAAAGGTATTCTGTTTAGAGTGGAAATATCAGCCCTTGAACACATAACAAACTGAAGCCAAAGCAAGCGACTTTTTTGTTTCGTGTGCATCAGGTATTACCATGTAACTAACTAGACTCAGCGCTAGCAACTTTCCGTTTTGCGTGGAACTGTCATACTTGGACGGTACACTGATGTCAGTGCTAGCAATGTTCCCTTTTGTGTGCAACTGTCATCCGTGAACCCAAAGCTAGAAGTGGAATTCACAGTCCTGTAGTACTCAAGTAACTGGACCCCAGGATCTGTTCTGAATGGAAATCCACCCGCCGCAAAAATATACACTATGTATGCTGGAACTGCCAACCCGTTACGGTATAACTAACTGAATTAAAGGGCGGCGGTATTCTATTTCATCCGACAGAGGGTACTGTCCAGTTTATACGTGATGCGGCTCCTTGTAAACACCTGGTTTCTTTTAATCTGAATTCCTCTTAATATTTTTACCTAAAAGTTCCCAAATCCTTATTCTATTCAGCTATTAGACTGGTAGTTACTGAGCATGTTGACCCTGAAGATGAAGGCACCACGATATTTAGAAGCATCGGTAATCCTTTACCAGTCATCGAGACGTAATATATTCATACTGCCCATAACAGTAACAAAATTGGGGTAGGAGGTTCCTTCGAAACGTCGATATCCACTAAATTAAAAGGCTTTACCTCCCAGAATACTGTAATCTTAACGTCGGTGTCTCCTAACACAACTGCTGTACGAGATTCTGAGGTTGCCATAGCGACTTTAAGATGCCGGTGTTCTGGATGTTATGCCGTGTCGCTCGTTAAATAGCTACTGAGCATGGTTAAAGCAGAAGATGAATTTACTAGCATATTTCGAAACGTCGATAACTGCTAATCGAAAAGGCATAATATCTTCATACTGCTCAGAATCAGCAGCTGGCTTTTCAGTAAACAACAACATAAAGCGGGGCTAGCACATCAGTGTGGAGCCGTGGGAACATGTCCTTCCATTTGGCAACGCCGTCAGTTTTGGCTTGTAAATATAACAATTTTAGTGCTGTATAGGGGGTTTGTCAAAGAGAGTAAACTGCGCTTTGATGCAGTTTCTTAAGAGAACAGGAAACGCTCTTGGGTTGTTGGTACCAAATGCCAGTAATGCAGGTAGAAAGTGTTCAGGTCTTGACTTGACTACGTGCTTTCCGTTGGTCTGTCAGTGCTATGGGTGAGTTGGAATTCAAGAAGTTTTGGCTTAAAAACTGATACAATTTAATGGACGTGAAATAGAGGAAACGTATTAAATGACACATTTTGTGTTGTAAAGAAACAGACGGGAAATATTCCTTGAAACAGTAGACTTTGCAAGTCAGACATTCTGAAAAGAAATCTTGTTTGACCTGATTTTGTATTTGAATTGTCTCTTTTTTGAGATTTGAGGTTCTCACGGCAGGGGTGAGTACTCTGGTTTCCTTCTTCTGGGAGGTGACAAGCTGTTGTGTGAGAGGCAACAACGTTTCTGAAAATTTTCGTTCTGCATCTCAGTTTAGAAGAAGTGATGACTTTATGGGTCATATTTCTGCTATGGGGTTTATGGTTTGTTACCCTATAAAATTTGTAGCTTAAAAAGGTACATGGAAGCTCATTCGAAGAATAATAGAATTTCATTGAATGGAACATACTGGAAGAAGTTTGTAAGTCATCTTTATTGGTAAGGGATCAAGTTATAGAGAGGACCTTCTAGAATTGGTTTTAAAGCTGTGGCGTTCTATAATATGAATCAATTGTTATAACTATATTCAAGGTTGGAATCTGTTGCACCTGTAGCACGCAGGGAAGAAACAAGAAGTGCATACAGAGTGATTGTGGAAGAATTAAAGAGTAAGGAAGCTTGGAATGCCTAGATTTAAATCGGAGGTTAATACGCAAAGGGTTTTCGACGAAATCAGATAGACTGTATTAATATGGCTGCGGATAAGATGCAGTAGAAAGCTATTTTGAAGACAGTAATACAGTTTTGGCTTCCATAATCACTGGGAAATTTCATGACTGCTGAGCGAATATTAGTTTCTCAGGAAATCTGCTCCGCGGAGGTAAAATTTCTTTGTAGTTGTGAACCAGGACTTCTGAGAACGAACCGGCTTGGCGCAGCTAGATATTGTGCATGTGCTGAGATAGCTAGATCTTGTGCATGTGATGAGATAGCTCGATATTGTGCATGTGCTGAGATAGCTAGATCTTGTGCATGTGATGAGATAGCTCGATATTGTGCATGTGCTGGGATAGCTAGATCTTGTGCATGTGATGAGATAGCTCGATGTTGTGCATGTTGTGGGATAGCTAGATGTTGTGCATGTGATGAGATATCTCGATATTGTGCATGTGCTGGGATAGCTAGATCTTGTGCATGTGCTGAGACTGCCAGCTACTGTGTATGTGCTGAGACTGCCAGCTACTGTGCATGTGCTGAGACTGCTAGATATCGTACATGCGCTGAGATAGCTAGATCTTGTGCATTTGCTGAGTTAGCCAGATATTGTTCATGTGCTGGAACTCCCAGATATGTGCATGTGCTCAGATAGCTAGATATTGTGCGTGCTCTGATACTGCCAGACATGTACACGTACTGAGACTGCCATATATTGTGCATGTGCTCAGATAGCTAGATATTGTACATGTGCTGAGATAGCTATATATTGTGCATGTGCTGAGATAGCTAGATATTGTGCATGTGCTGAGATAGCTAGATATTGTGCATGTGCTGAGGCTGCCAGATTTGTGCATGTGCTGAGACTGCCAGATGGTGCGCATGTGCTGAAATCGCGAGATATTGTGAACAGTTCTGTAACTTTTAAGTTACTGAATGGCTCCATTTCGTCTACACACATTAAACAGGCGTCGCATTAGGTTGATGTAACTACATTACTGGGTTCAATTCCCGGTACAGGAAGACATTCTTCTCTTCACAGTGTTCCGACCGGCTGTGGGGTCCACATACTTCAATGTAGCGCCAAGGCTAATAATGCATGGAGATGTACCTCCACTCTACAAAGTATCGTTATGAAGTAGAACTTAAAAAAGCACAGGAAAAAATATACATTTGCCTTTACAGAGTTCATGTAATGTCAGATGTGAATAATGTTTGTGAATGATGCGCAGTTAAGAATTCGCAAGGAAAATATCGCGGTCTCGTACAATGTAGTATCCCGGAATTAACCTATGTAACTTAGAAAACTCACGAAAGAAATGAGGATAACTGTAATATGGCTGGGATAAGATTTCGGTTCTCTGAAATGTGACGCTCTTTGTTGAGGTAGACAGGCAAGCCAGAGTCGTTTCGGGTAGATATTTTACCCTTTTCTTCAGAGTAGGAGAGGATTATCCACCAAATTGTACGGGATTATATCGCAAAGACACCATGAAGTTGTCATACAGATAGGAGATGCTAATTTTAGCGTTTTCTATGAATCTCATAAAATCAACCCTGCTTTGTTTGATTCTGCAAGTAAATCTTTAAAATTGTAGGTCTTGGTAAGCCGTTATAATTTCGTTTCACTGTTTACTCACTTTTCGTGTGAATACCATGGCAAGATCGAACAGAAGGAACAGAATTCAGAAATCATTACAAAGACAATATGTGTTTCAGGAATTTTTGTTTGTGCCCTCTAAAGTCCAAGGAAATTTACTTCGGGGTGCAAAAAGTCTTGTTTTATATATGCACAGTGCAGACAAAATTTCATATAACTTCAATCACACACAGACATGCTAACTGAGAGGGTATATCTTGGTTGATGGCCTAACACATAGCTGGTGTTCAGCTGGGTAACAAGCATTTTGTCAGTCACCAGTCAATTGTACAAAAACCTTATTTATACGTTTGCACGTTGAACTCGAGGTTCTGCTTGTAAGGCATTAAATACACGCTCGCTTTGTGTACTTATTCAGAAGCTGACAGCCCTTTAGCTACTGAAGAAATGTTACATATTTTGCAGTACATCGAGGTTCATTTCTTTTTCACAAGAGCCACCAAATGACCTCGTTCTGAGCCACACGAACAGCGTATACTTCTTACACCACGCTTTCATTCTAATAATTGTTATTATTTACATGCTTAAGGAAATCATCTGAAATGAATCAGTTAAAAATTTGTGATGTATTGCATGATTCGTTCATATAAAACAGGCAGCAATATCCAGTCTTTACCAGAGATATTTTTGCCTCTCTCAGCAATAATCTTAAACGTTTCAAGTTTATTCGCGTCATTAAAACAAAGTTCAGAAATGAGGATTCGAATTCCATCAAATAAGGCGGAGACAATATTTATTCTCTGTTTTATCTGTGATTGCTACCGTACACATTGGCCAGCGTACAGAACATATTTATAATATCGCTGGGTATTATCCAGGTACGCACTAGGAAAGGAGAAGCTAACTTGAAAGAAAATTGTGATGAGGGCCATGCCATGGTCCAAGCTGTTACTCGCTGCACCCTTACCGCGGAGTCCCAGGCTCGACACTGGGCCGGTCCGTGTGAGATTTGTGGTGGACAAAGTGACACTGGGACAGGTTTTTATACGAGTACTTCGATTTTTCTCTGTCATCTTCCACCTATGCTCCACACTAATAGTCATCTACATGTCCTTCTTTCAAGAGGGACAAATGAGCAAAGCCTGGACACCTTCGAAAAGAAATGTTCTTTCGGAAATTGGGTAGCACTGAACAGAAAAGTGCTATTACTTACACAAAAATTTTCATGCCATCACATTATGTTTCTAAATCATAAGATTTACCACTGCGTCAAGGTTTTGTGGCCCTCAGGTCAAGTCACAATTTCTATTAATGCAAGTTTCTTCTCGTAAGAGAATTCACGTCATAGACCAACATAAATTAACGGATATTTTGCGCGAGCACTCAGACTGCTGGGCATTTTACGGGCATTGTATAAATTGAATACTCGAATTTAACGTCCCAGGTCTTCGGTTTATGATGTACCCCCCCCCTCCCCGCCCCCCCCCCCGGCTCCAGCTTAATTTTTACTATTTACATTGTATTACATTTCAAACAGCACTCATAAAACATAGGAAAGAAAATAGGTGATTTCCTTATTACTGTTTGCCTCTATGCAAGCAGTTGATTTCTCAGATTTTACACGTGCTTCTATTGTCTGTAAATTCATTAAAATAATTAGAAGATTTATGAGGGAATATCCACCCTCATATTAAAGAACTTATCGGCTGGTCACTCAGAGCCGTGTTTTGGCGCTCTCACTTTAATCGCCATGAAATGTTAAGATGTAACATTATTGTCCCTTTTCCTCAACAGCATTACCTGACACACATTGTCAGTGCAGACGTAATGCGTTCTCAGTGCGACAGGGACTTGGTAACTCTGTAGGATGGACGCAGTATGTTCCTTTCAAACGCTGGTACACACCTACCAGACTGTACGATGGCATAACCCGGAATACGAATCTTCAACGTTGTAGAAATCCGAGGTATTAAAATTCATTTGTTCTTTCCTTCAATTTGTGACGTATTCCAAAGAACAGCCTGTTGCTTTGGCGTTACTGTTTGTACACTTCCTGTACCTAGCAGCCGGTTTTCTGAGATTTTAACCGTGCCAAAACTGAAAGAGGCCGCGGGAGGGGTGCGGAATAATGTTTTTCTCTTGCTGGGGCTGTTTGCTGGGCGCTGGAGGGGAGAGAAAGCGTTGGTTTTACTTTCAAGAACAGGGTTACCAACCTTACACTTCTGGCCTCGAACCTGGGACCGTATGCGAGTTCAGGAGGGCAACAAGCGTGTAGGTAGGGAGCATGTGTTGGGAGGGAAGGAAGCGTATAATTCAAAATTGCAACCCCTTGGCACGTACTGGCAGTTAAATCATGTAGCAGAGGTTAACCAAACATATGCTACAATGGGCAACGCTTCCCCTAAATGCGCAAACACACAGGAGTCTGTTTATAGCGCAAACAGTCCCTACTTATACGTGTACGTCAGACAGAACTCTTGACTCCGAACCTCAGCCAGTTCAGAGGGAGTAGTTCTTCCCTGTAATGGAGGACTTTTATGAAAGATTATTCTCCTGTGGGACATGATGCTGAGTGCCATGCCGCCTTGAACGAAAAAATCTCCCATACTACACGGCGTCACATCCCAGAAGACTTTATTACCACTGCCGCAAGGAACTCGAATGAGTTCTTTGTTCATGATTTGGTACCACTGTTGTCAAGACTGGTCTACTGAAACACGACGCCGTATGTTTGATGGACAGGACGCGGCACTTTCTAAAAACCATATGCTTTCGTAGTAAGTGTAGATAATATTGGAGGCAACAGGTTTCTGCACCCCTGTCAGTGTAGATATCTGTGTACCAAACTGCACGGCGTTGTGCCTCATAGTGTCGTAGCCTTTACACCGCCAGAACCTGAAATGCCATTTTACAGTTGTGTCTGGAGAAGCAGGTAATCGCGTGGTGCAGAGTCCTTGAGAATCACATAATCCGTTAGCTGATAAAAATTACACTTTCTATTAGTTGTGCCGAAAACTCTGGAAAAATATGTTGACAGGATGATTTCTGGTATGACTCAACAACGGCAACAGAAAGGGAAAAGAAATAAAGAAAGACGTCTGAAGCGTCGGAGGCGTTCTGTTTTGCAAAAAAACCGTAACAGATCTCAACTCTAACTTTATGTTTAACATCCCGTTGTGTTGGATAGGATTACAAAGGATTAAATACCTTCAGCGCAACGAACATGTTATTAAGGATTTATTTATGGCAATATTTTTTACCACTTCTGGCCACCTTCAAGCCGCCAGGATCAAAAAGAGGTGCAGTACACAGCTGCATTACTTGCTCTTAATAGCTGAGATCTCATTTTCGCATTAGTTGAACACACGTTACCTTGTCATGACCAGCGTTAAGGTGGTTGTTAAAATTGCAAGGTTAGTGTAATTAAAATTATTAAATCATAAAACAGACTGTCTTGTCTCCTTGAGGATTTGTATCATTTACTATACGATTAGTGACACGGGGCAAAAGAATTTTCTCTCCGCTAGTCGTCCAGACTGCCTCTGCGCCCCAACTGGCCCATGTTCATAGTTCGTAAGTGAGAATTCCACAAATTTTATTTCCTTTTAATTTTCTGTTATTCTTGTCTGTTTGTGAATTAAACATTTTCCCGTTAAGAATATTACACGTACAGCTGCACATGCATTACGCTTTGTGCGCATCGGATCGCAAGCAACAAGAAGAAATTTTAATAATCAAATTTGCAGGGCGAAAGTTAAAGATTCGCTTGTATACACTCTCTTACCACGGCTGTAGTTGACGAATGTACTAGCTATAGGGGTGTTCCAGTCGGTGTTTGCTGCAGGTTCCTAGTTTTGTATAGTGTACCGTTCCCATCCTTTTGCTGTCCGCTTCCGAGAAGGGCACAAGTTTTTGAGAAGTTTAAAATTACATAAGGACGCACGTGCAAGATGATGAGCTATTTCGCAATACCAACGATTTCACAGAAATAATTAACACTGAAGTTGTAGGTCCGGTCTAGAATTCAGGTCATTGAATTGCGAATTAAACCATTGGTTTATTTAAGGTGCCGTTCCACAATGTCTGCGGGTCATCGAATGCTACGGGCTTCAGTCAGACAGTGGAAGCGTGGGCGGTGTGAAGGGTCAAACACGTACTTCTTTTTTAAAATTGATTGTAACACTGGCCACATTTACGCATGAGATATCTCGGATAAAACCATAGCCGCTCGTAAAACGGTTAACTGCGGGGGTGCATAAACCCCGGGCGACAGTACGTTGTGGCAACTGAACTTTGTTTTCTAGCGTGACGCGGAAGATTTGTGGATCCTTAGTATGCAACTTTATTTAACCCTTCTTTCGCCTAAAATGTTGAGGTTGCGCCTGCATTTTTTGGAAAATTTATGCACCGCTGCTTTAATATACTTGTTTTTCTAGATCATTGAAAGAAACCTGTCCCGACATCTCTCAGCAATTGAAGGTACGCGCTCATTTTTCTTCATTAGGAGAAGACATGCTTTACCGGGAAATATGAATATATTAACGGGAGAGAGACTAATATCTTATGGAAAGTTGCCTCATATCTACTGGCAAATGACTACCGACATTTTGGGGAATCTTACTGCCTCCACCTTTAGGTTAAAGCGGTACAAGCTTGGACCCCGCTTTGAGAACTTCAAATCTCGCAAGTTGTCTTTAAACCTTTAAAGACGAAGCGTATCTGTTTTATATAAGGACTCAATGCGTACCGCGCTGTAAACACTCTCCACTTCCGTTATAAAAACCAGTCTCTTAATGTGTTATAAGGCAAAAGTTGCTGTTTGTTCTGAGATCCGTACAAAACACATAAACGCAATGTGGCCACCACGTAGAATTTTTTAATGTTAAAACTGGTGGTATGTGAAGTTACCGCTAGGCTTTAAAAGGTTAAACAAAACCAGCCTTTCCACCTGGGGTGGGCGCTGGGGGCCCACATGCTAGATGAGCTCTACTGATCGGATGTCTTTATTGATGTAAAATTGTAAAAGTTAACTCCCAGGTTTATATGCAAGAAATGGTATGTGTCCATAATTAATGAGAGTTTTAGAAAAATGTTTAAACTCAACTCAACATAGGCCTATAGCCCAAAGATTTCTTTTGCCTAACATTATTGTTTTAACCTAATAAATGTTACAACTGAATGAAGCTTGCAGTGTGAGTTTACACAGAAAAGGCATAGTTGCAATATGTTTTATTGTGCGTCCAGCACAAAGGCTAAACTCGCTATGTTCTGTGACCAGCAAAGCTCGCAACGCATCCGCACCTTCAGCCCCTCGGCAGACACCAAGTGATGCAATTTCCGCTACTTGCAATTCCATTCTGTCGCGGCTTCGAATTCGTTTATTGCTCATTATTAAGTAATGAGATGGAGGATGCATGTAGAATTCACAGGCGAAATGAGATATACATATACAGTATTTGCTGGAAAACCTCGAAGCGATATGTGGAGGTTCCATATAAACTCGTTACACATTCAGCATTCATTTCCAGGACTTTGTGCAGGGAAAGCACCGTAAAGTGTTAACGTACGTGACATTTGGTGTTCTCACAGCAGAGAATATCGGTCAGCTTCAACTGTATGTGAAGTGACACATAGGCACTAACATTACAGAAGAACCTGGTGCTTCCACCTCTAACATACATCATTTTTATGGAGTGAAATCAGCGAATTTCCTCTCGCAGCACGTAGGACCGTCGTTAAACAGTGCTACTAGTGCCTGCTTCTTAGCGGTAGTTGCGGGTATCAGAAGCGAAGGAACAAAACCGAAAAGCTCAGTGTTTCCAGGAACGGAACGAAGCTGCTAATAAGCGGGCGCAAGTCCTTTGTTCCTGCCGTAGCAGCGAACAGACTGATGGCTGCAGGCGCCGTCTCGCTGCGGCGGATATCGTTCCTTAAGGCTCTCACTTGCAAGGAGAATGATGCCGAAGTGAGCCGTAAGACCAGTGGAACTGTGCCCTTGTTACACGCCGTCCACTGACCCGGTACCCACGTGCTGAGCTCTGATTCCTGGTATAAATTGGTTGGAGGGAATTTCGGAGAGAGTTTATTTCAGAAACAATGATCTCATGTGTTCTCCACGACGCCCTTTTATCCACACGGTTTGGTTGATTTATTTTATTTGTTTTAATTTGCCCGGTTTATTGTTTCTTCGGTTTGCTTTGCCTGATTTCAGGCTTCCGCCCCGGTGTAAGGAGAACGTCACTCTTCTAGAATGTTACGCAGCCTAGATGGGCAGTTAGTTAACCGCGGTTTCGGGACAATCTATCGGTCCGATCTTCAAGGGTCAAGCAGTCCAAGAAGTTTGCTTGGTTCGCTTGTCACTGGCTGTCTTTGTTCCGTGGGTTTGATTTTTACTTTCGCTGTTTAATTTTTTATCTGCGGGACTTTAGGCTTTCGCCGCGGCTTAGTTGATATTGCCTTCGTCGCCTGATAGTTAAGCAGAGAGACAACTTCTCCTCTTCACCACGGCCTGTTGCCAGCAGACCTGTCTTATCTCCAGGATTTGAATCCCACATAAGTCGTAACTGTTTGTGTGTGTGTGTGTGTGTGTGTGTGTGTGTGTGTGTGTGTGTGTGTGCATCTGTGGCGTGAATACAGCTTGTGATATTCCCATACGTAAATAGGCTGGGTGTCTTAAGTGCGGCTTTTTTAGGAGAACTGGCGAAACTGCGAAAAGCCACTGCTAGCTTCTTCATATCTGTCTGTCTGTCTGTTCGTCCGTCCGTATGGAACAACTCAGCTCCCACTGGACGGATTTTCATGAAATTTGCTATCTGAGTATTGTTCGAAAATCCGCCGAGAAAATTCAAGTTTTATGAACATCTGACAAGAATAACGAGCATTTTACATGAAGACCTACGTACATTTGTGATAATATCTCTCCCAGTTCTTTTTAGAATGAGAAATGCTTCAGACAAAATTTGTAGAGAAACTCAAAACACAGATTTTATATTCAATAACTTTTCCCCGAAAATGTGCCATTTATGAGATAATGTAGAAAAATATGGTAGGCCACAGAAGACAACACGGCGTATGCGCTTTGCATGCTGGATAACTAAGACTACAGACAGACGCTCAGAATATGTAACATTTATTGGTTTTCCACGGCAACGATAGTTACGTGAACGCGCCTCAGTGGCAGGTTACACGTACATTCATTGGCTCTCTTGCTTATTCTATGACGGTGTCAGCGTTTCAGATAATTTTGCGTCGATGGAGGGGAAATTTGTAAATGATGGATTGGAAATTATTTGAAACGAGACAATTTTTGCCTGATCGATATACCATTGTGGCAGTTGCCTGAGGAAGACAACGAAAAACCTGAAGATAACAGGTAAGCGTGGCAAGAGTCGAACCTGGAACCGCGACTCCCAATACAGGTCTGAGACTACCGTTACATAGATGTGCTCGGTGCGTGTGGCACCTTTCTGGGTTTGAGCCCCGCCGTTTTCTTCTAACGGTGTGTTCATCAGCTCACGGGCCGCAGTAATGGCCTTCTCTTGCCACCGGCCGGACATAATGATCCCACAGACTTGCATTCTTCTAGAAGGCCATGAGTGACGTCATCCTCTGTGTTTAGACCCAGGGATTGGGAAGGTGGATTTGCTATAAAGGAATGCGGCGGGATATACTGCCTGCTATCAAACGTCTTTATCTTGCAACGTCCTTGAAGGTGAGATTAGCCGTTGGCTAAAGCCATGAGCTCTGGTTCGATTCTCTCTAATCCGCAACACCTCCCTCACGTGATACGAGTTTTCAGTCTACACGGCAGTGCGTATTCATATTGCCGTGTTGCGTGTTATGTTATCGTGTGGTCTGGTAGCTTGTTACTGGTGCTTCACCTTAACCTACTGTCTGCGTCTTTAGCGTAGGTTCTGAATTGGAGGCAGTATGATCGTCCGAACATTCTGAGGATGAAGCCCCCTTTTTTTCTAACCGTCCTTAACCTTTTAAAGCCTAGCGGTAACTTAACGTACCACCAGGTTTAACATTAAAAAATTCTACGTGGTGCCCACATTGCGTTTATGTGTTTTGTACGGATCTCAGAACAAACAGTAACTTTTGCCTTATAAAACATTAAGAGACTGGTTTTTATAACCGAAGTGGAGAGTGTTTACAGCGCGGTACGCACTGAGTCCTTATATAAAACAGATACGCTTCGTCTTTAAAGGGTTAATATCCTACAAGAACACGTGTCAAATAACACAGAAAACTGCAGTATGAATTCACTTGGCAGACATCCATTGCTGACAGCTCCATCGGTGACCAAGTCCCTGTAGGCGTAATAAGGTTTTCTCTTCATGAACGCTCCCAGAACGACCCTAGGGTTCGCCTACCATAATGTGGGGATAAAGACGGCCAGGTAGAACGTCTGGCCATTTAGTTCCGTCCAGTACGTAAGCTCCTGAAGGTCACAGCTTCATTTTGCCTGTTACCCCCATATTATGAATCCCGCGTTTATCTCAGACGTAAATTGTGTGACTTGCTTCGCAGAAGTAACCGGTTCGAATGTCACCTAAGCGAAAGAAGCCACGAATTCTCTCATCGCTTTCGCTCGCCATCGCCTTTCTAAGTTAATCCTTGCTTTTCGTTATAATGTGTGTAAAAGTGCAGAACTTTATAAATTAAACTTGTATTAAACGGAGCCTGGGCGTAACGGAAACTGCTTTAGGGAAAATATTTTACAGTCCCGAGAATATGGCGTCCCGAGGATCCCAACTTCGAGAACCTGTATTAAACGGAATGTGGCTGGAACGGAAATATTTCGGTCCCTTCCCGTTCCGTTATAGGCAGGTTTCACTGTATAATGTTCACCTGTTTTTACGATTAGCCAACTACTTCTTTAAGATGTTAAAAAATCTCCAAAGGCACTTCTCTGTAACTAGGAAAGTAAACAGGTCTGACTATGTTAGGGTCAGAATTGCCGTAGTCTGGGACGTGATGCCGTGTAGTTTGGTAGATATGCACATTTCGGAGGGTCCTGCTGTCTCTGTCAAGCGTTCCGCTGAGAGCTCGAACCGTTGTGTGACAATAAATGATCGCAGAAGACAGGAATGAGAATTGGATTAAGCTGATTGATTTGGTGGGACTTCCTGGAGACGGCGTCATACCCAATTTGAAAGTCTTTAACAACTTAAAATTCCATATTTTTCCCTCTGATTTACGACGTCATATAATTTTGTCTTTTCTGAGCAACATATTGCATTCACTGAATTACAGAACGTAAATAAAAACAAAACACGAATCCCAATTCTACGAGTAAAATTAAAAACAGTCTAGATGTTTCGGCCTTGAAAGGCTACCCTCAGGAGTAACTTTATTACATGAAGAATAGTAGGCGGCCAGACAGTAAAACCTACATTTAGCTTGCATGATATAAAGTATAGCGTCCAGGTGTAAAATAATATTTTACGCAATATTAACCAATGTTAAGGAGTAAAGGAATATCCTGCATACAATAAGAAAGAACTAAGGCTAACTGGATTGGTCACATGTTGCGTAGGAACTGTCATTTAAAACACGTTATTGAAGGAAAGACAGAAGGAAGGATAGAAGTGATGGGCAGACGAGGAAGAAGAGGTAAACAGCTACTGAGTTTCCTGAAGGAAACGCGAGGTTACTAAAAATTGGAAAGAGGAAGCACTAGATCGCACTCTGTGGAAGAAGCTGTGGACCTGTCGTAAGAGAGACTACGCAATGAATGAACGAATGAATGAATGAATGAATGAATGAATGGATGGATGACAGCTAAATGTAGGTTTTATGGAGTGTGTGTTTTGATGGTTCTGATTGACGTTATGTTGATTTCATGCTGTATTATAACTGTGTGAATGGAAATGTGCATACTGCATCCATCTTCAGGGGAGAACTTGCGGGTTGTATCACCGAGTACCCTGCGCTAAATATGGAGACAGTCAAGAAATTTCGTACCCACCTAGCGAACAACACGGTGTCATAATGCAGAAAGGCCAGAATGTGAGCTCAGTAGTTCGACCTATTGACTTCTATACCGGTGAGATGCCATACAAAACCACCTGACACTGGACACTGACTGGAGTGGCCAGCAGTGGCCAGCAGTGGTCAGTCGCGCCGCACGTGCGCGACCGGTCGGCAGCACGCGCCGCACTGGATTAGCAAGTACTGGATCTGACCGGCACTGCAATTAGATGGATTAACCTCCCTTCGTGTGAAACTTTCACCCCTTCAAAAAATGTCCGCAGTAAACTGACGGATTATGCAAATGTACATAACCCCTATCAGTAGTAACAAGGGCCTATGTACACGCCGACCAGGCAAAATCTCTTAGCCCCTACAAAATGTTGAATTCATTTAACGTAAGTTCCAAGATTATGTTTCTACCATGTATAAAGCAAGCTAAATGTCCACTGCAAAGACTAGTCTCTTGGTGCTGTATATAAGTATTCCGGGAAATATCACTTGTTCCTGTCCTAAATTTGCAACATAAATAATTTTAAGAGGCTGCAGATTATTAGAAATCGCCCTTTAATTTTCAAAAACGTAATTTCAAAGCAAAAGCTTAAAATTCGATTTGTGGCTCTTGAATTCCTGTCACTTTGTTGTTATTCGTAGTATAAAATTAATTAATTTCATCTTCAAGTAGGCAAGTCATTTATAAAAACAACTCAACAAAGCACCGCCATTCCTAACAGCCTGATAGTTTTTCAGTTTATAGGAAAAGTCTCGGCTTTATGAAACCGGAGTCCATTATCGTATCCATAAGATCACCTCCATGTCTAGAGAAATCACTTTCACGGCGGTCCATAGCGACGCTGTCGGAGCACGGTAGGAGCACAGTCCTGGGTGTGTGAACTAAACACGGTCTCAGTGCGTAAGTCAAATGGGAATGTCACAATCTAGACATTTACGGACACGATAGGTCAGCGCACAGTTGGGACCAGTCCCGTATGCATGAATTAGCCTTTAGTGGCGCAAAGTGCTTCATGTGGAGAACAAGAAAAAGAAATTATGGACTGAGGCACATTACAGGAAGATAGAAACAGAAGGAGGGGAGCAAACTTACCTGTGATCAACATCAACGCCATTTGTGTTGGTAGGGAAAGAGACGGTTTGAACAAGGTTGTTGATAAATATTAGTTAGTGACTGATTTTTCGAAATCCAGCGACACAACCCTTAATTTTCTGACGTCTCCTGAACGGAGATTTTTAAAAAAAAAACTTATCACGTTACTCCAAGGAATTTGACGTCTTTTTTGTTTTTTTGCTTTTGCCGAAAATTGAACGGGTCAAAAATGGCAGGTAAACTTGTAACAAAGGCATATAGTATTGAAAACGCCTCAGTAAAACGTTGCAATCTCACGAAATATCGGGTAAGAACGTTTTAAATAACTAACCCCATGGAGCAGGGTCCTTCCAGACATGCTAACAGGTCCCCAGCTAGTTAAGAAATATCCCACGTTATATGGAACCCGAAGTTTCATCACCGCATTTACAAGCGTAAGCTACCGTTCCTTTCCTGAGTCGGATCAATCTAGTTGATGCCTCCCTATCCCTCTTTCTGAAGATCCATTTTAATATAATAGTCCCATCTGCGCCTAGGTCTTTCAAGTTGTCTCTTTCTCTCAGGCCTCCCCACCAAAATCCTGTACATACCCTTACACCTTAAATTTAGCTAAATGACCTGAAATAAGGACGTGGTGTCAGAATAAACAAAATAGATGTATGTATGTTGACAAAATAAAGGCAAGGAACATTGGTCAGGCGTCTTGGCGCACGTCGAGTGATGCAGTATCTAGCCGAACCTTGTTTAGCATTCCGCGGAAAAACAGCAAGCCTCTAGGAAGAAGACAATGATAATTTCCTGAGATTAACGAACTGTGGGCCCAGTTAAAGCCGACAGTGCTGCAGTATATACTTCGGATCAGCATCGAAGTAATATGTGGCAATTTTCTTGATCCTCCAATCCAGACCGCAATAATTCAATGATGGCGGCCCAAGAAAAGAGCAATTGTAGGTAAGGTAAAACTGGGGAAGCACTTTCGCATTATTCTTGACTGTGCATCTGACATGAGTCACGGGGAGCAAAAGTCACTTGTTCCGCGATAAGCTATCTTAAATATGGAGGACGTCAGTGTGACTGAGACTTTTGTTTACTTTATTCCGGTTTAGAAACAAACATTAAAGGAGCTGTCAAATCCTCTCCTTGCTGCAACCAGTGAGCTTGGATTTCACGTTAGTAACTGTAGGTTTCGAGCAAGCGACAAACACAGATATGAAGGGCCAGGTACAGGACCTACTGGCGCCTATTCTCCGTTTTAATTCCAGAACAAATTTGACCCTACGTGACAGCCATAACTTAAATTTAGTGCTGGAAGATGCTGCGAAAGTTAGATAAAATTCAGTTTCTGTCTTCATAATAACCCAAATAGTGTACAAGATACGCGAATCTTTACGAAAATGCGGTAAATATGAAGGGCAACTCACTTTGCTGCATAGCCTGTGGCCGACACTAGGTGGAAAAGAAAGCATGGAGGGTACAAGCAGCCCGTTACGAGAGAAGAGTTATTAGAAATGCATTCTTGGAATCCTCGAATGTTCCGCTGACTCGTAAGTGAAAAACTAAAACGAGGTCTTATTGAGCTAAGACATCCCAAATTTTGAATATCTTGCGAAACTCTTGTGTGGTATGACAGTCTGTTTTCCGTAAAAAGTTTAAGCAAGGCTCTGCAATACAGGGAAATGCAAATGGATGTGGCTGTTACGCAGATAAACGGATTTATTAGTTTTATGTAAAAATGCAGAGAAATAGGAGGTAACTCCGACCAAACTGCAGTGATGGAACTGGATTTAATAAGTGGTGCTGAGAGAAAGGTTCGTGAAAAATGTATATATTGTGGAAAAATTTCACCCTAGGAAGTTTTAAAAACTGAGTACTTCGTAGTCATCCTGGAACGAGATTACATGTCACCTATTACACGAGTCAAGTGGATGACTCTGCCTAAAAATTAAGTTTTTTTTAGATTTCCGGTACCTCAGAAAACTGAAACGAACTAATGAATAAGCAGGGCAAGGTAATGTATATTGTTTTGTCTGGTGTAAATGCTTTCAAAGTTTATGGTGTGGAACATCTCTCTGAACGTGGGGTTTTAGACGAAATAAATTCTTGAAGGCATTCAGTTGTTAAAATCACCAGAAGGCTCGATCTCGCATTCAGAAACAGCCTCAGGATGATGTCAAGTGTCCCAGTTACGGTGGCGTCAGGTGAAAACATTTCTCAAAACTGGACAACTGTGACCCAAGAAAGCCTGGCTGTTTTGTCTGTCAAGAAGTACGCGGCGGCCAGCTTCGACTGCAATAACCTCATCGCAGAATTTTCACAGAGGGAATTGACAAAGGCCGATTTTGTGTGCGTAGTGCGGACGTTACGGTGGAGTCGTATTTAAAATGTGTATATGGGTGCTAACTTGATTGTAATATCAAAGAAAGTGGATCTTTCAATGCATGTGCAAATTCTTGTTGTTATTAAATGTACATATGCGGGAATTTAATATTTTGCATAAAAACAGAGGGACGTAAATTTTATTTTTTTGCCTCTGCTTCTCACCAGTCTAGGGATGCTCGTTCTTGACCTTCAGGCACTGAAACTAAAAAGCTATGTGCACATCTCATCTCGCATGTGTGTTATAAGTTGCAGCCTTCTGATCACCCTCCATGCGGTCACTTTAATAATATTTTTAAATAGTACGAGTTACGAAGCTGCTTTTTAGAACAGAACAGCTGCGCAATGAAATAACAACAACAAAGGCTATTTCTGATCTAATATTAACGTATTTGTTCTGGTATTGGTAATATGCTTTAAGTTTTAGGGGGGGGGCACATTTAAGCCTTTACTAGCCTTGACTTTTCGCAAATGTCGGAAAAAACTGTCTTTTCAGGATTGTGCCACTCAAACAATTCTTCAGTTGAAAGGTATAAGAATGTGTCAATAATAATAGAGGGGTTGGTTACGTAAGGTGTATATGTACAAACATAAATATAACAGTCACAAATAGGGTATTGTAACTTTTAACCTCAATAAAAGGAATGTAGTATTTTCCGAACCGAAGCTCTGATTACTTCTAGATGCCCCAGTACATAATTTGTGCCACCTGTGTGCTATAGCCCACTGCTGCGCAAACAGCACGTGCTAATGTCTGTTCAGTGGTCATCACTTATATTGAGGGGTGCTGCTGCTGCTAACAAGAGGGATGGATGGAAGTCTGTCTTCTTACAAGGGGTTATTCATCCTTGCTTGAATGACTCGTCTGACCACGACATAACATTTTATTAGCTTGTAGACAGCACCTCTGTTTGAAAATATACGGTGTTGACAGTTGAATGTCGTGGATTCAATATTTGGTTATTAGTGCCACGAATGTTGTGCTGCTAGAAACTTGGGAGGTTATAAAAAATCTGAAGCGCTGTACCGGCAGCTAGTTAAAAATTCGGTACCAGTAGTGCATTCCTTCATTACAACTCAGCAACTGCCATCTGCTTAAGAAGCATGTTCCGTGAAGTTAGTTTCGCGACAGTACAATCGCTTCGAAGAAACCTGTTAGCTACCTCCCTCTGCAGGGTATGTGAGGTAGACGCGGCACGTTCCTCTTAAAAGTTGGTAGCTATCTACCAAATTCATAATTTAGAAGACCTCAGTATGAGTGTTCATGAAATCTTTTTCGAAGAACCGTTAAACACAAGGAGTTCTCGCGGGTTCCCCTAATTTTGTTGTAAGACTATGTACCTAGCCGACAGCAAACCTTGGCTTTAATATTTGCAGTGGTATTTATCACGAACTATGAAGTTGCATGTTACGTAACAAAGCGATATGCTTCTTCTAAACATTGGAAACCATTTGCCAGACAACACGACGTCATGACCCAGAAGCCTGCAGTATAAATGTCTATCGTGCGAGATCTGAGGTCCTCACAGCAGCGATGCTGAAGATTCCTGCCTTCTTGCTTATGGTGCTGTGTGTCCTTTTCCACTGTCTCTGTCGAGGATCGTTCTGCAGACCTCTCTGCCATGAACTTGGCCCCAGGGGTCAAGTAGTGGCCGTGGGGCGCGTGGCGGTCGGACCCTGCCACTCTCATATTTAATGGTCCTGTAGTTCTTGGAGGAGACGTGAAGAAAAACCGGACTTTCTTCATTGATGTACGGACACCATTAGCACGAACCTTCACACAAATCAAGAAGACATTCATGAAGAAATTAACAATAGATTAAGCCAGGAGTGTTTGGTGCCACTGGGTTCTGCATCTGTGGAACGAGTTTAGAGTTCCTCTTGTCAGAGCATGATTAATAACTGGAAATTAATATCACGGTCTACTGGGATGTGACACCTTGTGTTCCTAACGAAACTTCATACACAAGAAGAAAAAATTCAAAAGTGTCATACTTTAAGCGCTGGAACTCAGTTCAATTCCATTTACTTCAATTCAATTGGTACTGATTACCTTGGCCGATCCCAGTGGCCGTGCGGTCTAAGGCGTGGGTCTGCGGCCGAGCGCTTGCTGGGATCGTCGGTTCGAATCCCACTTGGTGCATGGATCTTTTTCTGTTGTGTGTGTTTGTGTTGTCAGGTAGAGGTCTCTGCGACGGGCCGATCCCTCGTCCAGAGGAGTCCTACCGACTGCGGTGTGTGTCTGAGTGTGATCAAGAGAAAAACAAGAATCTCGGCACCTACTGTGAGTAGGTAGAAGAGGTAAGGACTACGAAACACAACTGATTACCTTTTAGTCTCAACAGCACAAGTTCTAATTATAAAGCCACCACAAGAACAATGGAAAGCAGTAAAACTATTTAAAAACAGAGCACTAAAAACAGAAAGAAACACAAATATTGCTACATAAGAAAACAACAACACGAAATAATTACTGGGGCGAGACCTCTAACCCAGAGAAACATTCATAAGCTAAATACAGAATGTCACAAATTAGGGAACAATCTGTTTTTAATGGGTTTCCTAAAGACGTCATCTGTGCACAGAAGCTGAGCAGCCGAAATCGCGTCCAGCACACGGAGAGTTTTTAAAACTGGCAGAAAACACAGAGTTTTTAAAATTATGAGGAAGAACTCGAATACTGGTAATGTGCAAAATGGACGGGAAACGTTCTGAACTGAACTGAACAAAGCAAAGAAAAATAAAGCATCACGACTGAATCTTCCGTCCTGCAGAGCGCGAAACTTCAAAACGTTAACACAATTCTCGTAGGTAATATTGTCATGAGAAAAGAAACGGTTGACGGAGGCTTCCGAACTTCAGCTAAATGCATTCCAGTTTTTCGGCGTCGGTAGAAGTTATACAATTCCAGACAGTTGAAACATACGCATATTTGCGTCCAAGTGGTGTTAAATACAACATTAATAACCTACCGAAGGTAGAAAAGGAAGATGTTATATTTCAGATTAAGCCCAGCATCCTTACGGAGTGGGAGAAAATATAGTCTACATGAGTGTGGAAATGCTGTTTCAAATGAAGTGTACCTCAAGGTTTTGCTAGTGTCCGTACGGGTTATACAAGGGGCACATACTGTACAAACGTGATAAAGAATGTTCTTTGCTGTTTAATTCCACGAATTTAGCAGCACACCATCTTTGCCTACGTTATATATCAGAAGCATCAGAGTGCAATTCTCAGGGGAATTTATAGCACGAAAAATGTTGAAGTCATCAGCGAATATTAGGCAGTTAGATTACTTTTTAAGTACACTAAAATGGACGTTAATGAGTACAGTATAATAATAATAATAATAATAATAATAATAATAATAATAATTCAGTTCTTTTTTATTAAAATGTTGAGTCAGTAGCCAAGTGACCAACAACAGAAACAACACAATAAATAAACACAAATAACAAAGGACAATAAACAGAACGCGCGAAACAAACGCAAACAAAAATGTCTAATTAATTCATTATGATACATTAAGATGTAAAACTGAAAATAAAGCGACTCTGACTGAAAATGGATTTCCCGCAGGGCCATTCCAGTAAAATTTCGACTCTTCTTTGTTGCGAGCAAAGAGAAAGTCCTGATGTTGAGACCTGCCACTAACTTGCAACGTGTCCATGAAGTAAGCACTGCCGGACACTAGACGCTGTCCGATACTTCACGGCCTGCCCCTCACCTTGGAGGTGTACAGTAACTACCTCAACAAGGTTAGTAACCATCTACCAGCCAGCATGGCGTCACACCTCAGGAACAAACAGACTTATGTTGCCTCCACTTTAGTCACTACGAAAACACAATTCAAAAACCGGTAATAAAGGATAAATTTTCTGCTATTATTTAATTTAAATTCATTACCGTATTCGCAACATCCCGCAGTTCTCACACACTGCTTCTGTAGAGGCAATGATTTGTGTTCCTGTGTACGTACATTCCACTCGGGGTGAAAGATAAAGTCTTCCCTGTCGGCGCCGTAAAGGGGGTTCGAAGTATAGCTCCCCTCGTTCTTAACCTTGGCATTAGATGAAATAAGTGGTTAACTTCACGACCGGCCGCTTTATCCCCGGGAAATGACCTCGCTGCCCATCAAATACGAGGCTGGGTTGGACCCAGAACCGTTCTACCGAGATACGAAACCCAGGCCGTGAGCCTGTAGTCTAGTCGCTATACCAACTACGATATCCTCTACCCGGAGTACATTTTTTAATAATTCAATGGACTTTTTTTTTTTGTCTATGAGAATTAAACTTGGCCGTTTCTTATAGTTTCTCATAAGACGAAAAAACACGGTAATAGCCTTGCAAACAGCATTATGGAGGCAGCTGATCTCTGGTCGGTAGGTACCAACGGTTTCCAGGAAAATACTGCTCCTTTTTCGAAGTATGTGGATGAAAGTATGGAAGGTCGAATTTTTCTTTGGGCAAGCCATGAGGCATACGGGGAATGGAGGGATAGACCCATTCATTCTTAAATGCGGCACTAGACGAAAGCAAGTGGTCATTTTGACTCTCTGACCACTTTATGTGTAAGAAAATCCCCGAATAAAATTGGAATACGGGGGTTTGCTGGGCCACAGAACAAGCTTGAACGCCTTAGGCGTGGAAATAGGCTCTTGTCGATGCCAAGAACCGAACCACAAATCTTCTGTATTAAGATCGTAGCCTCGACACTTAGCTGTCAGAGTTCTGAAGGGTGCAGTTATGTTCCTCAGAAAAGTCGACAGTCACTACCTGACTACATTAGTCAACACAATTCCAAACTCAACAACTTTCTTCCCATTCATATTTACTCTAAACTCGATTCGAAACTGTTGAATTTTCCAAATAAAAGTTGCAAGATTCAGAGGCATTGCAAGCTGGTGTACTGGCTAATGGCCTTGTTGGCAGGTTGGCAGTTTGTAGCGGTAACTTATTGCAGGAATGAGCAATACCAAGCGGCGAGGGTCTTGTAAAGTTTACAACCTGTCCAATTCTAAAACCATCGCATTCCCTTATTTTCCTCTCCAACAACAATAAAAATTGATGGAGCCCCAAAATATCTGAAGGCTCCTTTAGACGGGCTCTGAATATATCAGTTAGGTTGACAAAACTTTGGAAGAAAGCAAGACCGCTTCTAATACCCCGTCTAATTATTCTGTCTTACAAACAACACTTCCGAAAATATTTGATCTTCCCGACAATCTTTGTTATACAGAGTCCTTATTTTACCTGACAAATACCATTTGGCACTTCCCGCCGTACTCCGCCTTCCGTGAGGGCGGTCCGGTGAGTGTGCTAAATTAATGTAGGTAATAAACGAGGCAATAGGTTCTTGACAGATAAAATAATGATCCCATAGAACACCCATTATCAGACGAAGGATTACAAGCCAGAGGTGACTAACGTATAACGTACTAGGCTTCAGACGTTTAATATTAAAGTTAAAAATAATATATAAACCCCGAGATTATAACTTTATTTTCTATCAGACTGTTTGGACAATCAATTTGACAACAGTCAGGTCTGGTACAAAATTAATGTCTATTTAGACAGCTTCGTAATACAGGTAACCAAGGTTTAACAATTTTCTGGGTTAATCACCTCTGGCTTAGTGAGATCTCTGATCTTCTGGGATGTTACGCAGTGTAAAGTGGTAGGTAGTTACTAAGCCGTGTAACATCCCAGAAGAGCGGGGACGTTGTTTAGACCGCGGCAGAAGCCTGAAGTCACGCTGATCTGGACTGTAACACTTAAAATATACACTTAAGTGCAAGAATCACAGTTATGTGGGGTATCTGCTGTACTGGGACGTCAGGCAGCGCAGTTTGGTGGTTGGTTACAGACTACCAAATTCCGCAGCTTCTTTAGTTGGATACTACCTATTTTCTCACGTGTGCCTAATGCACACGACATTTCGTAATCTCACTAGACTCATGTTGTCAGGTTGTGTGTTGCATCACTCGTATAAATAGGCCTACTGACAAATCTCAAGAAACATACGTTTTGGCCAATAAGATCTGAGTCTTACTGCTTCTGCATATTTTTCGACAGACTTCCTGCAGACCTGAGACCTGTACTCTTTTCGGATATCACGCAGCGTAGAGTGGTAGTTTCCTGTCGATATTTCGGGACAACATATCCCCGAAACGTCGGTAAGAAACTACCATTCTACGGTGCGTACTACCTCAAAAGAACGCAGATCTCGTTTATACTGCGGCGGAAGCCTGAAGTCACTTCCGCTGTAGACCTATCTCTTCCAGCATCTGATCTGTTCATAATGGCAACACAAAGTTCCTTACGGTACGCAGATCCACTAGTTATGATTCAGGGTAGCGACTGGTACAGTCGTAAAGGCGGGACAGAACTTCAAAGACAGGCATCACTGCTTAAGAATGTTTTCTTCTTTGAGATGGTGGAGTAGGCGCTGTTGCAGCCCCAGTGTGTTTAGAAATTCACCATTCACTACTGTCATTCATTACTTGTGTTATCAAGTAAAGGAATATGTCGGTTATATTTAGGTGAAGAGGATGTTAAACACACATTGCTCAATGGTTTAGAAACTGGAAAACAAAATTTGTAATTGAAAAGTGCTTAAATATGAATAAGGATATAGTCTACAGGAAAACAATAAGATGCACTAAAAAAGACCAGATAAGAAATTTGAGCAGATATTTAGACAAAATCGAGTATAAATGGCTTAATGTGACAAAATATTCGTAAATATGCATCAAAATTATCACGTGTGGTCTACCACCGTGAAAACTCAGTGTTAATCAGTAGGTGGCCTCAAGCATTGTAAGAAGTTAATTCATAAATTATTATTATTATTATTATTATTATTATTATTATTATTATATTGGTGTCGTGAAGTTAACACACACCAGACTGACGAAACAAACGAGACTGTTTATAAGCATAATCCACTGTGCTTCAAAAGTCGCTTTGCCGAGGAGGAAATTACAGTGCCGTTTCTTAGGAAGTGCAGTCCGAATTCATACCGGTCTAAATCTGTTAACGCTTGTTTCTGTATATTCTTTAACGCTTTCTGGATGCTTCCCTTTCGTTTCCGTGCACTTCAGCAGTGTGGCCCTTAATTTCCAGTAGATGTTGTAAGACAGTACGTACTCATAAATAAATTTATTTAGACATGCACCTTTTATGGGCCGAATAGCGCAGTCGGTACAGGGACAGGCAACCGGCTGGGTGGTCGGGGGATCGAATCTCTTTGGGGTCCAGATTTTCCGCACCCTCCCACACCAACCATGTGACCAACCCAGTCTCCCTACAATGGGTGCGAGGTCATTCCCCTGGGTAAAAGTGCGCGGCGTGGTATTATCACTTACCGCCACCTAGCGGCGAGGTTAAAGATAGAGTACAGCTGTACCTCTTCTCCTCCTCTGTGTCTTCATAGCAGGTTATAGGGTGAAATTCAACTTTACATTTTTTCGGTAAACCGACTTTTGGAACCTTTTGTATTGTGGACTGGGGAATTCAGTGATTACGTCGAGATAAGATCAGGCGCTGGACCAACTAGTTCTGTAGCAAAAACACTATCACCAACAAATGCACAAAGAAAGTTTTATCATCAATTGTAACACATTCCTACGTGTTTCGACCCTGCTGGGTCATCTTTAGGGAGAACTTTTTTGTTATCGTTGCACTAAGGTTGCACTTTATAGTTGAGTGAGAATATGCTGTTGACTGTGTACTGCGTTGTTTTTGGAGGCGTGAACTCTCTGTGCTGTGCAAGCAGTTAGTGTAACGATAACAAAAAGTTCTCCCTGAAGATGACCCAGCAGGGTCGAAACATGTAGGAGTGTGTTACAATTGATGATAAAACTCTCTTTGTGCATTTGCTGGTTATTAGTGTTTTTGTATAATATAGTGCACGGACATGGAACGCATTAAATTAGCTCTGTAGCGTCTGCCGAAAATATTCAGAAATGTTAATATCAACGTTCCCACTAATTATTTTTTACAGCTGCGCGGACCTGCAAGTGCTCTGAGCAGAAAATTTTTTACACGACTTGACGAATGCGTAGCACTTTAGAAGTTCTTAAATATGCATAACAATAATATTTACAACGAAAATTGAAAAATCCCAGCTGCGCGGCAGCAATTCAGTGTGCGCGGGAACATTTCAGTTACTGCGCTGACGTGCACCCGCTCAGCTTAGAGGGAACACTGGCTAATGTCGTATTATCTGCAAAATTAATACTCGTTGCAATGAGTATATTATTACGTGCGTGGTAGAACACAGGACGTGGAGACGACGGTAGGGTCCAGCTAAACAGAGCAGCGGGGCTGAACTGTCATTGAAGCCGCGTCTTCCTGGAAGGACAATGGTCTGTGGGAACTGGCCGAATGCATTTCATTCCAGTTATTTCTGTGCGCCCATACACTTTGTGGGACCAGATTTGTACAGGATATTTTTGTTCAGGAATGAAGGGAACACCTGCGTTTAAACAATAAAGACTCCTACATTCTGGTCAGAAGAAATAGCTATTATTTCCCTAAGAAACACCATTGGCCATTGTAAGAGAGATGCATAATGTTGTCTGTGAGGCAGTACGTGACTTTTATGTAGTATATGGCAGATGATAGTTCTGTTAAGTAATGCATAACATGGATTATCGTTGTACTGTGCAAACACAGGAAATTTTCCCCTTCAGCTTTGCTTCCACCGATAAGATGGGGGGTGCCCTACCTTAGTTCAGGACAACTCAGTTTCTTTTGTTAAGGTGCAATGACCTGTTGTGGCTGGTTAGTGTCTCAACATCCGAAACTCTCGCTGTTGTTCTTGATGATCAAATTTCGATAACTTTTTGTAGAAATTTCTGCGAACGCCATATACTTGAACGTAAGCTTTTTCATCATGAGACCCGGGTTCGTTGCCCAGCCAGTCTTCGCTGCACATAGTTGCACTGAGACAGGCTTTCTCCTCTCAATGTCAACTTAAGAGTGCTACAAACTCCTGTTCATCTATATGCTGTTCTTAGTAGGACAAACAGCTGAAGCCTGGAAACCTTCAAGAAGGAATGTTCTTTCGCTACTTGCACTTTAACCTGTTTTATAAGGCTTCCAAGAGAGAATTCGTTGTTTTGCCATCTGCACAAAGAGGTTGTACATCAACAAATAATCTTACATCACTTTTCACTGTATGGATCACACATATTGGGCTAAACAGTCTTTCCATTATTCCAGTTTATGCATTAGATTTTGGTGCGATTGCTTAAAATAATGCGTAATATTTTTACTTTCCATCTGATATGAATTTATAATTTGAAGTTTTCACGGCGACTGAACTGGATAAAATGTTCTCGGGCTGTCGGCCGTGTTAAACAACTTAATGGTGATAAGCCAACTTTTCGAGAGACATTTCTGCCCTTGTCATCAGGGAACTGACTGCATGCAAAATCCGCGTCATGCTGTGTCTGTCCGCTATAGCTGGCGGCCAGACCCGTGCGCTTCTTTAAATATTCTTTCATCAGACAAGCCAAACGGTATATTATAGACATACTTCACACATTTGCCGATTCCAGTGACCGCGCGGTCTAATGGGTAGGTCTGCGGCCCGAGCGCTTGCTGGGATCGTGGGTTCGAATCCCACCGGCGGCATGGATGTTTGCCTCTTGTGAGTGTTTGTGTTGTCAGCTAGAGGTCTCTGCGACGGGCCGATCCCTTGTCCAGAGGAGTCCTATCGACTGCGGTGTGTGTCTAAATGTGATCAAGTGAAAATAAACAACCTCGACACCTACTGTGAGTAGGTAGAAGAGGGAAAGACTACGAAACGAAACTTCACAAATTCCCGACTGAGATAAAATTTTAAATTAGCTTCCTAATTAGTCTGGCATTGGATTTGTCGTTCTCACGGTAGTGAATCTATTACAGTCTCACTGGATGTGACGTCGCTTAATTTGCTAGAGGGGTACCGACGTTTCGGAGAAGGATATTGCTTCCATATTCAGTGTAGAAAGTGTTTATTTCGCTGAGTATTTTATAATGTTCCTGAGAGCCCTAGGAAATCAAAGCAAAGAAACTGGTGGAGTTTGGTAGCCTGTTTCGTATTACTAAATAATAAAACATTTCTGATCCTGGGGTCTGCAAGAAAAATCTTGGGTTTTGTTTCGCCTTCGTGGTTTTTAAATTATAGTTTTACCTTCAGAAACCCTGGCAGAGTTGACGGAGTTCAACGTGCTGTTAAACAAGTCGTTTAAACTGTAGGTTCTGGTAAGCCTCCCGGATCAGAGCAGTCCGTTCTGGAAGACGCGGACGAAGGCTGGACTGGATAGGGGTGAGCTGCTTCCACCGCTAGCAGCACCACGCATTGTATTGATCTGACCTCACCCCCAACCCTTACATCTCTGCCACCCCCAACTGGACCACCGTCACGTCTTACATACCTTGTTCACGCTGGACTCAACCACCACTTGCAATTTCTGTCCGTAATCCTCCGCTCATATCTGCATATATAGAACATAGAAAGCATCAGAATCCGATTTTGAAAGTTAGTACAAGGTCAGCAAATAAATGGGTCTCAGACGTAGAATGCCGAGTGTGACAAACGGTACTGATTTCCTTTCAAGTAGAAGCTGAGGTAGCTCGGCTGATATAGTGACTAAGTTGCAGGCTGGAAGAAAGGGGAATCTGAGTTCGATTTTCTTGTCTGCGGAACCTCCAGACCAGATCTACGACCCAACCACCCTTTAACCCAGGGAACAGTGGGGAATGTTTTTCCCCGGTTTAACTTAGCTGGGCCTTGAAGCTGACTGTTATTAGCTTAATAATATGCTCAGCTACAGCGTCAGTTCCACATACATCCCTGTGGCGTGGTACTTAGTGAAGCACAAGGTAAAGTTCGCCTTTATTTGTATCTGACAATGCTTAAACCTTCTGTGGTTATGCTGTTACACATGACACAAGTTTTGCCAAAGCTTTGCTTACTTTCAAACTGGCATGCGGTTTCACGACACTCTGGTAAATATCAGTTCATTTACGTCTGTAGGGAAGGTACAGAATTTTATTGGCAGGTTTTAAAGGAAATCGGAACTAGCTAGCCGCACTACATGAACATCTCTTACACTAAATATCACGCAAAGTTTGTCAAGTAATATGGAAAGTGCGCGTAGAAAATTCCGTACCCTTTAAATAAAACGTGACTTAGCCGATTTTCACGAAATTGACGCTTGCTTGACAACTTTTTGTAACGAACGCCTATGCTGAATTTCATGGAAATCGGAAGAACGGTCTAGTCGCTGATATGAAGTCGCAGAGAAACGGACGGCCGTGTCCTGCACGTCGGATATTCTTTTTTATATTCCTTAAAAAACTCTTCAGAATTATGTAATTTAGTTGTACATTTCTGCTAATAATTTCCAATAATATTTTTACAAATTCCTAATAAGTTAAACCAGTCATGTGAAACTTAAAATTTCCTCATTGGCACCATATTTTGATCGGTATCTTATCTGTGGGCATATTCATGATACGTCGCCAAGAAAGGTCCTTTTATGCTCATCAGCACTGGCTCATACCGTCGACGAACGATGACATAAAAAATCATATCCTGTGGTCGCCATTTTTCTTTATTCCACAAAACAAAATATAGCGAAAAGATCCGGACTTCTCCACTCTTCATTATGACACCAGAATTAGGAATGTAAAAATTACCGCCATGTTGGCATTATTTATTCATTGCATGCAGTTAGTTCCTATATAAACTGCAGTGCCTGTAGTCGCTTCATTTTCATACCAGTTTCCGTAAAAATCCCTCACTTGGTTTACAAGTTACTGCTGCGGGCAGACACATGGCCATGCCATACTTTGCTACAAGTTTCTTTCCATTCCCCACGTGAGAGCTCTGCGCGCCCGGTATGTCCATTTCTTTGCACGTCACTTTGTCTCGACCGACAGTTCTGCCAACTTAAGCTGTACAGGACAGTGTGTTCGCTTGGACGACAGCCGGGTCGAATTGCGGGTTGTAGGTCAGAGCCCACTGACACCACAGATTCCGTCGAGTGAGTCAGGCTTCCTTGGATTTATCTAATGTCTGCTTCACACACATGGGAACTGAATCTCGTTCATCGTCTGTCTTACTGGGAAGGTACAGGTTCGGTAACTTGGCTACAGGGACCGGCTTACCCTGAAAGTGGAGACAGCATGTACATCCGAAGCGATGGCAGATATCTATCACAACAGACGGTGTCACGTCCCAGAAAACAGCGAGATTCATATACTGATTTCACTTTTCATACAGTTCCTCGACTGTTTATAGCAGATGGTAGGATAACGATGCAACATACATTTGGGAGTGGCATATTTTATTCAATTTGCCTTAATATTCAGCCCTATACGGCACATACAGTTGGAGAAATGGGAAATGAACGCATGACGTAACACTGCTTGCCCTTTCTCTTAGTTTTATTTAATTACATCGAAACTTACGTAAAACATGTACTGAGCATAACATGTGTTTCCGTTCTGTTACAACTTTAGTCTGAAATATCATGTTCCGCTAAGTATTTAGCGACTTGTGTTCTGGATTCATCCGGAAAAGTATGCGGGTCTTCATGTAAAGTGTTCGTTTTTGATGTTCAATATTAGCCAAAACTGTAGAGTATCTACAAATTCTATTGAAACGCGCTGATATCAAATTTCATCAATATTCGTGTAGCGAATCTACTTGTCACGGATAGGCTAGATGGACAGAGAAAGCACATTTTTGGAACTTTGCTTTGGAAAAACGCTAAAAGCGTCGTTGAACAAACAAAATATAGGCCATACTCTTGCATCCAAAGTCATTTACGGCTAGCATCGTTCCGTCAAAAGTGTAAGCCAAGTGTGAGTTTGCCACTGGATGATTACAAGAGGAAGCTTCAAGTTCCCGCCACCCTTATCTCTGGGGGTTTTCTATTTTAATGAAAGAAGGTGCGGGGGGCCGTAGCGGTAGCGCGCGCACGCACGCACACACGCACACACAAAGAGATTAAACATCTTGGTTCTTCTCATGATCAACGGACCGTTACCGTATAATCCGAAGATATGGTCCCTTACGCGCGACAAATACGCTTAGTGCTTTTCTTGATGTGCACTTAGCGCGTACTGTAAAATTATTGCAAAATGAGCAGACTCCTGTGTTCTTTGCGACATGTGCCACGTTTGAGAATGAGTGGAGCTGTAATTCTAGTCTCCCTATATGCCTCCTCCTTGGCGTGCACAGGCACAACTTTACATATTGTTCCTGCAGCAGAGGTCGTATCGATTAATTTTATTTCGGATATCGAAAGGATATTTTCCGTTAAAAGATGCTATATTAGGGAGGTTTACTATAGTGCGCCTATTTCCAAACGCGGGTAAAATTGCACATTAATTATATAATAATTATATAATAATAATAATAATATAACTTACATGAAGAGCTGCATGCATTTAAAATGCATGCTGCCTAATTACACGGTAAGTCTACATATTAATGTTGAAGTGCATTCATCTAAATAGAGTTTTGACTGTTCGTTTATGGCGCCGGAATAGTTAAGACCCGACGCCGGTCTAGGCGACAGGGACAGCGTCCAGGCCAGCTACGGATGCACTGAGCCTCAACATATACCAAGGGCTAACTCACCGGCTACACACTTGCATGTAGTGCCGAGATTTCTAACGCGTGGGGCTGTAGGTGCGTCTGCTCCCCCATTTGAATTCACTTCTCTGTGCTTAACTAATTACAGCAAAACTTTGCATCCCATCTATGTGAAGGTTTTCGAAGTGGATACTTATTCAGGTTTACCGATCGAAAGTGTGTACTTCGAAGCAAAAGCATCTATGCACGCTGCAGGCCTCTCCTGCCTATTTCTGCTTGATTTGGTTACTGGACTCCAATACTACTGCATTTGCTTGGGACTGGCCCCTGTATTTCGGAAACATAAATGATAGAGGAAAATTGTAAGCACAAAAAGTTGTTCGTTACAGGAACCAAGACTCGGAAATAGTTTTTACATTGCTTATTCCGTGCATTGTGACAAAGTAAGAAACTGATTGATGTAACACCAACAAATGCACTGTTCTATACAGCTGAACCCGGTTATAACGAGATCGGTTAAGGCGACACCTCTCTATAGCGTCAGATATCCTGTGGTAGCAATTAATTCCTCATTGTTAACCATAACGTGACGCTACTCGGTTATAGCAGCACTCGTTTATAACGACACAAAATGTTCAGTCCCCTTCATGACGTTATGACCAAATTCAACTGTATTTTAATGTGTTCCATGTCCGTGCACTATATTATACGAAAAACATTAAACACCAACAAATGCACAAAGGGTTTTTTCATCACTTGTAACACACTACTACATGTTTCGACCCTGCTGGATCATCTTCAGGGAGAACTTTCTTTCGTGGATACACTATGGTTGCACTTAATAGTTGAGCTGTAGATTGTGTGGTGTTTAATGTTTTTTGTCAACTGTGTTTTATTCGTACTGTCTTTTACATAACTCCTACATGTTCCGGCGTTATATCTCGCCATCTTCAGGGAGTTTACAACAAAGTTTTTATAGAACTTACAGCAATAAAATTGGTCACAATAAGGGAACATATATTGTGGTGTCAACAGTGCAGCACATTCTGCATCTGCGCTGTTAGTTGTTACCAGTAACGTGCTCTGGTTTGGGAGGTCCTGGTGTCGTCTGACCAACACCTGGGACGCTACCTGACTGACCAAAGGCTGGTCCTCCCGTCCACAACAGCAAGTTTGTTAATTTCTATGATTGAATTAGTTTCCCTTTACACTGAGAATTTTTTATATCAGTGAGAGGAGTAACAGCTGAGGAGGAACCGAGTTAATTTCTGTTGTCCAGGTAGCGTCGTACCGTATGACAGCACTACTTGGTTGCATGCAGGAGTGACACAAGTGTTCAGGTCGCTAGGTCTTGTTAATGTGTACGGACTGCGGAAATCAGCGGATTTCTGTCGTTATGTAGAACATCTGGACCTAAAATGCTGTTACGGGGTTGGTGACGTAAGCAGCACAGCGAGGTGCTTCACGATTTGTACTCGGCATCAGATATTAGGCTGATGAAATCGAGGAGGATTAACTGAATATTCGTGTAGCACGCATGGTACAGATAAGGATTCTTATAAAAGTTTTGACTGAAAATGTAAATGGAAAAGAATGAGAGACCTAGCCTTAAGTGGGAGGAAAATATTAAAAGTGGGTGTTCAAAGAAAAGAGATCCGTGCGTGGAAACTGGTTTTATCTGGCTCAGAAGAGAGTCAAATGCCTTTTGAAGGATTCAGTTCCATGGAGGTACCACGGCTTATGCCAGTAATTATGTAAGGTGTTCCATGTCCGTGCAATATATTATACAAAAAAAAAACACTAATCACCAACAAATGTACAAAGAGTTTTATCATCAATCGTAACACATTCCTACATGTTTCGACCCTGCTGGGTCATCTTCAGGCAGAACTTTTTGTTATTGTTACACCAAGGTTGCACTTTATAGTTGAATGATAATGCACGTCAACAGCACGTTCTCACTCAACTATAAAGTGCAACCTTGGTGTAACGATAACAAAACGTTCTCCCTGAAGATGACCCAGCAAGGTCGAAACATGTAGAAGTGTGTTACAATTGATGATAAAACTCTTTGTGCATTTGTTGGTGATTAGTGTTTTTTGTCTTTTGTAATTATATAAGGCTTACTTATGTCATTCCTTATGTACTTTCTTCCTAACAAAACTGTTCTGAAGGACACTAACCATCTTCCTAATACACAAGTGACGTCTCGCTGTAGAAGTTTAAGACTGTGGTCTCAATTATTCAGTATTTCACAGCTCCAGCTGTAGAAATGTCTCTGAATAGCTTGAAACAATTTGCAGCTTTTCAACAACAGACCTTGTTATACTTTACTATTCATACAGATTGGCGTGTCTGGGATTTAAGGTTCTGAAGGCGGTAAGTACTAACTTTAAACATGTGAGCCCATTTAGTTTGGCAAATACGAATTCGCGTTACGTATACAACAACCTACACGATATGAACAACAGAAGACGTTATTCTAGACGCCACTGTTCCTTCTTATCAAAAATTCAACATGGAGTTTTTTTCACAATATTTTGCTATCGCAATGCTTATCGTGCATTTCACTGGTTTTAATATTTTGTATTGGCATATATGTTGTAACATTTAAACATTCTACATTTACATATGTATTGTAACACCCAGCTACTGCGATCTCAGCCTGCCCACGCAAATATAAACTTTTAGTTTTAGTTTTAATTTATGCAGTGAAACTCGCTTAAGAAAAACCCGTTTAAGAAAATTTCCCTCCTAAGAAATCAGGATAAAAAGAGCACCAAATTTTCCCATTTCATTAAAATTACCGTTTTAAGAAATTTCCCGCTTAAGAAGTAGGATTTCCTTGGAATTTTCAAAATTTTCTTAACAGGTTTTCGCTTATTTTTAATGGCCTGAAAATGATCACCTATTTGTCGAAACACGTAGCAGTGTAATTTTCTGATAAAACATAATAAATAGTTGTCTTAATGGCGAATGATAACTATCGTGTAGTGGAAAGCGTTATTTACTCATTACTTAGAGGAAATGACCATTTCACAAGTCGCCTCAGCACAAGAACGCCATATTCACACAGACCCCTTAACCGGCAGGGTTTGTAAGATTTTCCGTCCGAATTGAGTTCACCCTTGCGTTCTTTCTATTTTCACGCAAAAATATAAGATGCTTTTGTACCCTGTCAGGCGGATTGAACCCACGTCATCCCGTTACGATGTGGTATAACCGTCATTCTGAGTTAATAATTTGCATAGGTCGTTGTTGCAGGGAGGCACGATGTTACTTTTCTACCTGTTACACATTTAAATACGAACAAATCGAACACAATGGGGCAGCGACAACCCTTAGACGGAAAGGGGTAAAGTGGTCAGAGTCCGCGTGAATATCCGTTGTGCCCGCAGGCACCCCGCGAGGGAGAGAAATCGCACAGCTTTAAAAGTGTAATGAAATTTCAGTACCCAAACGACAGCGAGGGGAAGCGTAAAAAGGGGGCTGCTGCGAAAACTTACCGTGATATTCTGCGTACTTCTTTGGAAAGAAAAGTGTAATTCTTCAAAGTTGATCCCTTTACTTAAACCACAACACATCTCTGTTGTTTGTTACACCACGGACAGTCTTTCTTGAGAAGCTGACAGTCTCCAAACTAGCAAAGAATCCTCCGCCTTCTACGGATATAATTTATAAGAGCGTAAATTAAGGTTGTTACAGTGGCTGAGACGTCAGTTCTGGAACGTAAGGCGGCGTCACATCCCAGAAGAACAAACATGTCACGACATGGCACTGATGTTTGTTTATTGCGGCAAAAAAAATCGTATTTCATGGCGTTTAATATTTATACGGTTGTCACCTCCGAATAAGCCACCTTTTAAAAGGATATGCTGTCTGCATGTTCTGTTTAGAATTAATCACATTAATTCAAATACTGACCTTTTCTTGGTTCTTTTTAAATTATTCCATGGAGCAGAGTTTTCCTTACGAAGATATTAGTCTTTCGACCAGTAAAAAATTTTCTGTCTTTATGGAAAGCCAGGATGTGTTTTCGTGTCCACAAAACCCCACCATCGGTACCTATTCTGAGTCAGATGAATCCAATCCGTACCACAGTTATAAGCCACTTTAATTCCCCACCCATCAGGGGTGCGACGAAACCCTTTAAGCAGTTCTTCTCTGCTTCACCCTTACTTCCCGCCACGCCCAAGTCATCCACACTGATACGCTGGTACATGACACGTGTATGTTGGTGTATAATTACCAATTTTTAGAGAATAGTGCTGCCTCCATCTCGAATTGCTGCCATGTGGGAAGTCGGAAGGAGGGACAGACGTTGAGAAACTGATAGGCCTATTTTTATATAAATTTTTCGTTGCGACGCACCAGTAATATGCGCAGGCTTACATACAAGCACACTTTAAACATCCGGCCGACAGGTACTATTCCGAACTGGGATGTTCGTTCCATACATGAATACACAAAGCCAGTCGCCCGAAAGCCCGTGTAGAGACGATGTAACGTGCTGTAAGGCGAGGTTACCTGTATCTCACCATTTGTATGCAGTTCGACTTCCACGCCATCGCGTGTCTGCTGCACGCAAATGCACGATTATTGTGGCACAGAACTGGCGTTTGTTTGTCAATTTATTTAACGACGTTTTGTAACAACACTTTTACAGAGCACTCGGCTACAAGCCGGAAGATCGCAGTTTTTCATCGACCTAATACTTCCGGCCGCAATACGGCCCTTGAGTCGACTGAGACTCTAACAGAAATGAGTACCACGAATATTTCTTGGAGGGTAAAGGAGGCCGGCGTAGGGCTTACCACCTTCACATTCTTATTGCCTGGAAATCTGGGCGCCTCAAGCTGCCGGTACCCTAGGGGACTGCTCAGGCCTGAATAGGTAAAACTTTACCTTTCCCGTGCTCTAAAGGGTTAACGGATATTGGCTTTTATGTAGTGACTGGCTCACCAACTAAGGTCTTCGATTCCAGGCAAGGATATGACATTCCTTCTTCTTCACAGTGTGTAGATGGGTCTGGGGCCCATGCAGCCCGGCGCGAATTATCGGCGGTGTAACAGTTACTACTTATATCGTTCTAGCACTGGAGTTAAAAAAACTCGGGGAGCAACACCTCCATACTTCTTATATTTCAAGGCATAATATTTAATCAAGCAGTGGGAAAACTTTACCCTTTTGACCTTACGTGACATTTGGAGTAATCACAGAGGTGAATATTGAGTTTATGACCTTCTGCGCTATGACGTCTTGCAGTTGGTTTGCCCCGGCTTTAGAGCTGTGCGGAAGATGACGGAATTTGTCCCCGACACCAGTGATGGGGGATGTAAATGTGAAGACAAAGGTAGTGAATGTGCTTAAATAAGCAGTACGCCATATAGACACACGGGAAACAGGAGGTAAAACTCCATGCATTCTTAAATTCGGCGCTTCATGGAAGTGAGTAGTCAGCTTCACGACAGCCCGAATCGTGCCCTGGCCTCTTCGACAGTTCGCCTCCAGATATCCCTCTCCTGCTAGTCTTCTCCATCCTCTTATATATAGCAGCAATGCGGAGTCCTTCCTTATGTTGTCTTCCCGTTTTAGCTGTGGTCTTCCCACACGCCTTCTTCCATGAAATTTCCCATTCAGTAGGCCTAATTTTTGGTATTCTCATAGGCTGCTTCCCCCCCCCCCCCGGAATGGAGCCTCCCTTACCTACTACATAGAAGACTGGGTGGACTCTAGAAACGGTGCTGAGGTTTTGAAAAATGGAAACGTCTCTTGCTGCTAGCGGGCTTCGATACCCCATTCCCCGATCGTCTACTCTGCGGCACAGTCACAAAAGCTGAACTATCCCGGATGTGAAGTTGGGTGAATAATACGGAAATATATGTTAGTGACTAAGGCGTGAATTGGGCTCAGTTGGCTTAAGGTGGGTTCTACTGACGGTCTCTTGTGAACACGATGATCAAACCACTGGTTTCATAAAAATCAGGGAGATTCTTCACCAGATAAATGACTACCGCCTTTTCAAGAAGGACCCTGAGCCCCAGGACGTAGGACTCTCGCAGATCATTGTAAGCGAATGTGTTTGTCATAAGTGTTTTGCATCGCGCTCGGTTAAGAATGAATCCTTGTGACAGCTTCATATGCGGTAAATCACAGCCAGCCGTAACGTACTTCACCCCTTCGTGCGACCCTCCCCAGCAGTACGATCACACATTCAATTTATGTGCGAGCGTTACACGTATAGCAATAGACATATCTGTGAACGGGTTTTGATTACGCTTAAACCGAATAATCTTCAACATCAGACGCAGGATTTGGGGTTCTCACGATGCTGACTAATAACCACCCTTTTCTATGATATAACGCAGTGTATTCTGGCAGAAATTTAACAGAGAAACGGATAGACGAGTAAGAAGTGCACTAAATATCAGAGAAAAATAAAGGTAAATGGAAAGACAGAAGCTACACTTTTGTCGGAAATTATACCAGACTACGTGATATTATATTCCAGGGGAGAATTTCGTGAAATGTTCTATATGTCTTGGCTGTCCAAAGAGTTTTCCAGCGGTGGGCTCTTGAGGACGAAGTATGGAACTACTCGGTTCCATAAAATGATGGGCAGAAGAGGGACGTTACTTTGCAGGGAAATCAGCGCTGCTGTCTGAGCAGCAACTGTCTGATCAGAAACAAGCCGTATAAAGAGAAGGGTCATTTTGCTGATAGAACCAGATTTTACAAGCACAATCACCACTTGTATGATAGGTAAAGACTTATAATTACAAGGCCCATTAGGTTGACAGACGCAAGGCACATAAGGACAAGTACTGTTTGGCTGATAGATACAAATATAATAAGCACAAGGGCCACTTTACTCATAGATGCAAATCCTGTAAGAACAAGGGCCATTTTCTGATAGGCACATAACTTATAAGCAAAAGGTCCGGTCTACTGATAAGCTGATAGATATGTATATTATAGGCTGGAGGCCCAATATATTGTTAGTTACAAATCTCATAAGCACAAGAACCAGTTTGCTGATAAATACAATTTACACACAAGCACAAGAATCAGGTTGCTGATAAATACAATTGTACACACAAGCACAAGAACCAGTTTGCTGATAAATACAATTTTACACACAAGCACAAGAACCAGTTTACTGATAAATACAATTGTACACACAAGCACAAGAACCAGGTTGCTGATAAATACAATTGTACATACAAGCACAAGAACCAGGTTGCTGATAAATACAATTGTACACACAAGCACAAGTATCAGTTTGCTGATAGGCACAATTTTCACAGTCTCTATACCGTGTCACTCTCGTGGTGCCATTCTCTTTATTAGTGTTGCAGTTCTAATGGGACGTGAGCCTTGTGCGGAATTAATGCGGGGACAGTTAACAGCTTCTGCGTCTTCGTAGCTTACAGGAGCGCAAAACCGGACCCTGGTTTATCGCATTCAAATTCCTTGAAAAAGCCCTTCTACGTTTAGCAATTGTGTAGCTGAGACTTATGATTTAAATACGTCCAGTTGTCACAATACTCTCTTTTCGATTGACTTGCTTTTGGTATTTCAGCGTGCGGGTGAAATAGTCTTATTGCAAGGAACTGGTTACACAGCCTGTGTGCAGTGAGGTTCTCACAGCTGTGTGTCAAGATTACAACCTTTGGAGTGTAACGCCGTAGGGTTTGGTAGATAAGTACCATTGCAGTAAATACGACTGTCATTTTGAGAATTGTCCATCGTCACTGAAACTGGGCCTGTTTCGGTTGACGGTGTAAACTTTGCTGCGGAGATGTACACAAAAATATATTTAGAATATGGGGCAAATATGAGAAGAGAACAGATTCAATATTAAATATTGGAACAGAGACTCAGGACAGAAGGAAAGTTGAAGACGTCGGAAGAAGCTGGAAGTTCTTTTTGCTCAAAATTGGAAACGGAATTGACCTAAGGGCACAAACCTTGTACATGAGATTATTATTATTATTATTATTATTATTATTATTATTATTATTAACTTCAGGCTTCAACTGAACAGTAACATGACACTTAATTTCTCCCTCCGGATGGAGATTAGCTTGACACAATGGACGCAACGAACTAGATTTTATAATACTACTTTAAATCTGCGATGCACAAATTTTCCAAAATATAGGTGCAACGCCAAAATTCTAAGTGTCAGAAGCGTGACATGAAGCCGGCTCCATATGCTGAGAATCCAGGAATATTAGGCGCCACCCAACAAAATTTTGTCGCTCGGGAATTGAGCGTACCTAGCTGTACGCAGAAGTAGAGCGAGCTTTCTAAATGCCTCGTATATACGGGAAGTGTGCCTCAGCTAATGGACAGTGCCCAGCGTAATATTTTCCCATTGCCACAGACCTTCCAGAGTCAAGATGAGACTTACTGTGTAAGTCTTGTGGTTTTATGATGACGTTTACAAACATACCGTGTTCTTGGAGCGACACCGCATGTTCCGAACAAGTAGCTATTGTAGCACACAGCATTTCATCCCATCTCATGAGATTTACTGTTAGAATATACACCATAGGACGCATCCCGGTGGTACAGACTTGCTGTGAAACACAATCTGCTTCGTAGGGGATGCTTGCCATCGGTACAGTTAATCGCTTCCACGAACATCAGAGGTTGCCAAATTTCACCGACTTCTTCATTTCCTTATGTTACTGGAAATTCCTTATTCCTGCCTTCAGCCCCTATATCGGTTATGCGGAGAACTTGCAGTAGCGACAGCAGTTTGCTTATAGGTTTGCTACAGCATCAGTTACTCTGACTTCAGTTGAGTTTCAGCACGTAACTATACAGAGCAGACCCCTTAAGGAACTGCTAGTCCTTTAGGTGTCAAGAAATACATCGTCTTTCTTCAAGGGTTTTCTGTATTATGCCAGTTGTAAGCATTCCAGATAGTATTTCTTTAAGATTAACTGTAATAATATCGTCCCATCAGGAGCTGGAGTAGTGTAGTCAGTAGAGTGACTACGCTACGGGCTGGAAGGTATGCAGTTCGAATCCCGGCACGGGCAAGATATTTATTCCTTCTCCAAAACGCCCACCCAGCCTGCTACTGGATTGGTACCGGGGCCTCTAACCCTGGTGATAAAGCGACTGGGGCGTGAGACTAACAACTCTGCTCAATTTAATGGCGACAGTAAGATGAGTGACGGTACACCTCCACTCTTATCTGCCTGCACGGTGTGTGTAGGGAAACTTTACTTTGGTATCCTACCATCTATAAACATTTCTGCTAAGTGGCTTACTTCCTTCAGGTTTTCTTATCTCCCCATGGGTGTCACATATCCCATCCATCTCATTCCCCTCAAACAACGCGGTGAGGATTACAAATTACGAATCTACCTTTCACAAGTGTCGCGATAATAATAACAACAACAATAATAATAATAATAATCACAATTATAATAATCATAATAACAATATAAACACTGGCATGCATATGCATCAAAGTCAGCAGAAACAAATCACGAGAATAAGGTAGCCACGTTACGGAATCAACAAGTGAAAACTGAGAGAAACATCTGTAACAATAAACCGGACATTATGATCCCTGATAATGAGAAATGAAAGCGTACGTTAACACACGCTACAATTGTAGGAGACAGAAATGTGGTCAAGACAGCAGCCGAGAAGATTCTAAAATATAAAGCCCGTACAATAGAAATACAGCTCAAGTGAAATGTAAAAACCAAAGTGATACCAGTAATAATAGGGGCAAATGGAACCATCTCAAAAGCATTTAGAAAATATCTGAACAACATGCCGGGAAAGCACGATATCAAAGAACTACAGAAACCAGCAACATTTGGCACTGCACACACACACTGCGGGAAGTAATATTGTAGAAGTACAAACAGTTTACTGCCTCAACAATAATCATTTTTTTAAGGAAGTCGGTGCACCATAGAGTTGTTGTTTCTTCAGGGTCATTATCGGACATCTGTGAACGTGTGAACATGTTCCTTAAGACACCAGGTGCATTATGTTGTGCCACAGTCAGCAGTGATGTGTTGCATCTGTTGCTATTAACGGAAGAGCATTTCTGATGAAATTTTCCGTTCATGAGAGCGGTGGGTCATTCGATTCAACATATCTATATCTTCCACTTCTGAATGTGGTGTAATTGCTCCTCGAAGCTCACTTCTTACTCGCCTTTGGGTGGACCCATTCAAACATGCTGTCTTAACGAATTCTGGATTGGTTTAAATCTCGGTCTGAAAATTTTATAGAAAATATAGGTTGAGACTTTTTTAAAACAAGATGCTTAGGAGAATACTGGGATCTTTGAAAAGGGAGCTAACAGAAAAATGAAGAAAACTGCATACTGGTAAGAATTAGGTGCTTCTGTGAATTTTGTATACAAATGTATGTGCTTCTAGAGAATGCGATTTTATTCCACCAACCAGGCTATATTATTCGGGTGATGAAATCAAGAAGAAAGAGACGGGCGGAGTATGTAGCACGTATGGGGAGGAGAGAGGTTTTGGTGCGGAAACCTGATGGAAAGAGACCACTTGGAAGACCTAGGCGTAGATTCGAATATAACATTAAAATCGATCTTCAAGAAGTGGGATGGGGAGGCAAGGACCGTATTTATCTGGTTGAGGATAGGGATAGGTGGCGGGGTCTCACCAGTGTGGTAATGAGCCTCCGGGTTCCAGACACGTCAAATGGAGGGAGTTTCTTTACTAGCTGAAGACTTGTTAGCTTCCGAAGAAGAACTCTGCTCCGTGGAGTTAATTACTAGGCTGTGTTTCAAGTATGTTGGGTCATCTTGAGGTCGTGAATACGCACATCGTTTACAAGCACGTAAAGTGTTCATAAAACAGTCATGTGGAAATAGTACAATTAAATTTGCTTTATCAAAATACATCTAGTCAAAGTACAATACTATAACGGTAAACAATTTCATAACATGTACATTAATCTACAATAGCGAGGATGATTAAATCAACGACAGTGAGATACCTAAGAATTTGAAATGCCACGACTCTTTTAATTAAAATACTGCCGTCTGGAATGTGACGCATTGTGATACTTGCTTTCCTGAGGAACATGCTGATCGAAAAATCGGAAGCCTCTAAATTGCTTGCCAGATGGGCATCGTAACCTAGAAGATGGCAGTAAGAAGGGGATTGCAGGTTTGAACTAAAGCCCACCCTGAAGATTTCATTGTTCTGTGATGTGATAGTGTGTCGACGATAAATATGTACACACTTTTCGAAGGGACGTAGCTCCTTCGTTTTCGATGTAAATTAGTGCAAGAAGAATGCAGTCCTTTCTTGTGGACTGCTTGACCCTAAAGACGAAAGTCATGTTCGCTTTAATTTCATCTTTGGACCTGCAACTAGCAAGACATTGGCCATCCCTCAAACTGTTTGATCTTCCTCGTTGCGTCCGACATAAGACAGTCTATGGTTCAGGTTGGCATAGCGTGGCAGTGCTTCAGGAATGAATTGCGACACCTCAACCCCTCCCTCTCCCCCAACCCGTGACGCTACTTAAAAGTGGCAAGGGGTGCGTCTTTGTAGGTTGTGTAACGTTCATCCTGTGCGTCTGGGAGGGAAAACGCAGTGAATTGCTTCACCTGCCTGCCCGCGTTCGAATCTTCTCCTGAGGGAGATGGTTTCTCTGAAATTCATGATCAGCGTTTGGCAAGACTATCACGGTGGTGTGTGACACTGTGAAGTCTAGTAGGTGCGTACTAGACATGTTGCATCCAACATGGAGGAGGTTCGTTCATTCTGAAAGTGGGCACACACCCCAAAAGACAGTGCTATTAAATTGAGAGTACGTCAGTCTGTTGAGGGTTAAGAAGGATTTCGACTTTGTAATTTAACTTTTAAATATGGAAGAGTTGCTAAATCGCTTGCATATGGTAGTGGCCTTCCGGGTTATGACACCCTCTTAAGCCTGAGGACCCTAAGGTGTGGAAGCCTACAACCTCTTATCAAATGACGGTTACTCCTTTGATCTTCCGATTTTGCGTAATCCCGAAAAGTGTCATGGGAAAGCAGATTTGAAAATTGGTACCCTCAATATCGATACGCTTCTTCTGTAAAAGTGTCTTACTGCGTGTGAAACACAGCGGTTCATCTGAAGCCATCGCAACACACATGCTTCTGATCATTCAAGAGCAACAGTCTTGTCTCATCGTTGGCATTACCTTGCGCAACGCACCGTGATATATTAATGCAGCTATCAGGCCGAGCTCAAACACCGCCATATACGGTGTCGATTACAAGTAGGGGAAGATACTTTTCAGGCTGGCTGTGGCTCCTCGCACTCTGCGAGAAATCGTGGCAGCCTTTTAATGACACTTATTTACCACGCACATAGTATTTCAGCATAAGAAGAAAATGAAAGCAACCATATATACTTTATTGCATTTAATGATTACTATGTAATGGTCTTGTAATATTCATGACGTATTTAATTTGTCCCTGATGATGACCGAATAAAACCAAAATGAGTGGGATCATAAGCGAAAAGTAAAGTAATATCGTGTGTTTTGCATTTATTTTCGTATTACACTGGGAGTGATTTCGCAGCGGTAAAGTGGTCAGACTTTGAAGCTGAAAATTTCTAACTCGTGCCGAGATTAGAAACATAAGGAGCTACACCTCCACTCATCAATAGGAGTAAGTCTCATGTTTTGGTGCTTAGTTAATCAGAGCGAGAGCTTTACCTTTACCGTATATAATTAGGGCAGAAAAACAAGGATGTAGTGCAAAAACGCTGATCACCAACAAATGCGCAAAGAGAGTTTTATCATCAATCATAACGCACTCATACATGTTTCGACCCTGCTGGGTCATCTTCAGGGAGAACTTTTTTTTATCGTTACACTAAGGTTGCACTGCCTGCGGTCCCGGCCCGGCCCGGCCCAAGAAATGCACAAATAGAGTTTTATCAATTGTAACACACTCCTACATGTTTCGACCCTGCTGGGTCATCTTCAGGGAGAATTTTTGTTATCGTTACACTAACTGCTTGCACTGTACAGAGAGTTCACGCCTCCAAAAACAACGCAGTACACAGTCAACAGCACGTTCTCACTCAACTATAAAGTGCAACCTTAGTGTAACGATAACAAAAAAGTTCTCCCTGAAGATGACCCAGCAGGGTCGAAACATGTAGGAGTGCGTTACGATTGATGATAAAACTCTCTTTGTGCACTTGTTGGTGATTATTACTTTTATGATTGTGAATGTTTGATTTAGACAAAAGCTAGGAATTTCTGAACTGTCTGAGGAACACGGAAGACCGTGCAGCACGAAGCTGTGATCCGTATTGTTACACACTGGATTACCGGATGTTTAAGAAAAGTTGTATTCTCGCAGCGATACACTCCACCTTGCAGGACATACAGTGCAACAGGCCGCGTCGCTTGAAGGAGCAGGTAGAATAACCTTCACCTTCCCCCACCACCTCATCATCCCTTAGAAAGTATACCCCACCCCATACTGGACCTTTTTTTTTTTTTGAAACAAACAACTACCCCCTATGCCACATTGCCAGATTTTCGCGCTGGGATGTTCCTCTGCTTACATCCCACAAGCCTGTTCTTCCGTCACTTGTTTTCAGTAACACTAAGAAAGAAACAGAACCGCGTTGATAGGAGGTTATAAAAGACAATTACGTTTGAAGTTTAAGTAGACATTTAGGGGCATCTGAGTGCTGCCTTCTGGGATCGGACGCCGTGCCTGTTATATATATGTAGCAATAATTTGGAATAAACTGCAGCCTGCATCTGATGTGAAGACGATATTGGCGCTTCCTGTGACGTGATGTATTTATCTACCAAAGTACACGGCGTATTATCCCTCAAGACCGCTTTCATAATTCGTCATGAGATAAAATGAAACTAGCAACAGCCAACACTCGCAAAGTAATGCAGATCTTTCACCAGTTCTGCATGTGGTCCAACACGTGTTTGCTAGCAGAATTTATTTTCCCCGCCGAAAGACGTTATGACCTGATTGATTTCAGAGAATGCATATTGATTTGGTTATGAATGGGCCGTCTTCTTTCCTTTACACAAAGGTCGATCTTAATACATTAACATTTTAAGAACAAAAGACAGGTTAATTTAAACACAAAACACAATTCAGTTCCTGAGAAGACATCTGTGTCTATTACAAAGACCAACTGATTCGCAATATGTAGGGAAAGAGTCCTTGATTCTGGGAACTATAAGGAACACACAAAGACACTGTCTGGATAAAATGTAGAACATTTCTTTTAAACGTTGTGGTAAACATATTACCACTGAGATTCAAAGGGTTGACATGCAAGTATTTCTGCCTAGTAACATCTCATTTCTTGGAAATAATTTTTGTTTTTTATTATTTTGAAAGGTTTTTGCTTATGCTGTGTTATTAACGCATTACCACATGTTTCAGTCTCCACTGTTATGGAGTGTAATGTATATTTATATGATCAATACGTTCTGTTTTTTACATTTTAATTATTATTCATGTCACTATATATCTTAGTTTCTTGAGGTGATGTTTTCTGTGGGTATGAAACCGGGTCCCTACTCCTAAGGCAAGCGTATGTTATAAATAGTTACTCTGCATGCTATAAACAGTTAACCTTCACCATCAACACAAATAATTGTTGTATTACGGTTGTATTTTTATGTAAAAACTATCAGTACATTTATTTGTTGCCTTCTTACGTATCGGCATCTAATCTGATGTGGTGAGTGATGTCGCTACTTATGAAAAAACAAACTTTACCGACAATTTTGAAAATAAAAATGCTTTAACGTTTAGATGTTCTTTAAATTTTAAATGTGATAATTTCATTGGCATGCGTTGTGTAGCAAAAAGACGGAGATCTTAACTGAACCTAAAGGACATTTTTAATTGTGATTTTGAATTTTATATTATCCGAATTGCCTGAAGATGACCACGTAATTGGTCGAAATATTTTGCCACACATTTATGTAATATAATACAACACAATTCGTTGTGTTGATGGTGAAGAGTAACTGTTTATAATTTATGCATACGTTCTGTCTGAGGACGTAGTGCAAAAATTATTGGTGTATAAGGCGCACGAAGTAACAGGAAAATGGAGAAAATTCCGTGACAGTCGTGGGTGCCTCTGGCATTTGATTAGTCAAAATTACTCGACATTGAGCGTAGTGTGTGAAAGGTCATTAGCCGAATGATTTCCTTATTGCCATGTTTTGTGTTTTGTGAAATATTAATTAAATTTTCATGCACAATTCTGATCATTGTCGCACTAAATAAATAGTAGGATGAAAAAAAAAAGCAGTCGCACTACAGGCCTGGACAGGCCCAGAGGGTTCCAGGAGGTCGAGGCTCCCAGATTTCTAGACAATCGGCACATGAAGTTTGTAAAGTTGTCAGCCCTACGCACCGGCCGCGTTTACCCCCCAGGAAATATTCCTGGCACTCATTTCTACTAAAGGCAGAGTCGACCCCAGGGCCATAGTGCGGCCGACAGGATTATGCCAATGAAAAACCCACTGACACCATCGGGAATCGAACCCGCGACCTGCCGGTTTGTAGCGCAGTGCCTCAACCAACTGCGCCACCGCGGTCCAAATAGCAGGATGAGTCAGATTAACCCTCTAAAGACGAAGCGTATTTGTTTTATATAAGGACTCTGTGCGTACCGCGCTGTAAACACTCTCCACTTCGGTTATAAAAACCAGTCTCTTAATGTTTTATAAGGCAAAAGTTGCTGTTTGTTCTGAGATCCGTACAAAACACATAAACGCAATGTGGGCACCACGTAGAATTTTTTAATGTTAAACCTGGTGGTACGTAAAGTTACCACTAGGCTTTAAAAGGTTAATATGAGTCTGCAAACAATCTGGTGTTAGCCGGCGGCGCGGCTCCACATGTACTCTACTGCAACAGTCAGGCTTCACGGGCTGCGTAACGGGGCTCTTCGCTGTTCTGGGACACTATGCGGTGTAGGTTGGAATTTGGTTACTGACGTTTCGGGACAACAAGAATGCTAGGCACATGAGGATGGAGCCGATATGTTGTCCCGAACTTTCGGGAACAAGCTGCCAAGCTAAGCCCCACTACATGTCAGCAGAGCGAGGATCCCACATTAGAGCAGTGTACAACGTGACAAGCTCGATTTTAATTTTATTCTGCCACCGCATATGTCTCGCCCGTTCAAGAAGTCTCCATATTCATCTCCTCCCATTCCCCTTGGCTTGATTACCCTAACTATACGTCCGGAAGACTGAAAATCATAAAACTCTTCAATATACAGTTTTCTCCATTTTTCTTTTAATTTATATCTCTAAAGGTTCAAACGGGGGCCGCGGTGGCGCAGTTGGTTGAGGCACTGCGCTACAAACCGGCAGGACGCGGGTTCGATTCCCGATGGTGTCAGTGGATTTTTCATTGACATAATCCTGTCGGTCGCACTATGGCCCTGGGGTCGACTCAGCCTCTAACGGAAATGAGTACCAGGAATATTTCCTGGGGGGTAAACGCGGCCGGTGCGTAGGGCTGACAACCTTACCACCTTCATGTTCCGATTGTCTAGAAATCTGGGAGCCTCGACCTCCTGGAACCCTGTGGGCCTGTCCAGGCCTGTAATGGGACTGTTTTACCTTTTTTTTACCTCTAAAGGTGCAAACAATGTCTCCAGCACCCTCCTCTGAAACAACACCAACTTGGTGCCCTGTTCGAATCTCAGGGGGATCACCAGTTACCTTGAGGTGTTTCTCTGTATGTCCATGTAAATGTCCGGATACCAAGTCAAATGGAACCACGACGGCTTCCTTTACATTTCGTACAATCCAGTGTACCCCGGCATCCTAGAATTTCATATTATAAACAGCTAGCCACGTGCAGCGTTGTAAATAAAGCAGGATAGCAGACAACACCAAGTAGCCGCACAGTCTAAGGCGTGGGTCTACGGCCGCTGGCTTCATGGTACTGTGGGTTCGAATCCCGCCAGTGTCATGGATGTCTGTCCCTTGTGAATTTTTTGTGTTGTCAGACAGAGTTTTCTGCGTCGGACTGATCACTCGTCCTGAGGAGTCCTACCGACACTAAACACTCACACACACAGACACACACACACACCTGCATGTGTTAAAGTGAAAATATTACTTTTTGTTCTGAGAATGTTGCTTGTTTTTGTTGTTAAAACATATATTAAACAGGGCAATCATCGTGCTTTAAGGGGCTGATATATTTTATTATATATAGAATGTTGTTATGCGTGCTGACACGTCACGTCTCAAGTCAGAGGGTAGGTCTATTGACAAGTGTCTTGCAACACGCTGGTCACTGTAAAAATATTGTCCAAGCGCGTGACATGAAGGGAAGAAACCGGTAAGGAACTGATTAAGGAGGGATTAGCAGTGGACAGTGGACAGTGGACGGTGGACAGTGGTCAGTCACGTCTCTATCAAATGCTTGTTATACAGGCAGGGCACGCGAGGATAGGTCACACGATGGTCATTCGTCAACTCAAACCCCAGGGTCTGAGGAAAAGGCTTGCGACAATGCGAGACAGGACACGGTTATCAGGACGCACAGGCTGCTTCTAATGGGGTTTGAATGAACTCAGCCCAGCAAAAAACGGACATGTAAAGTGTTCTTATATCAAAAGGTGATGGGTTTCATTCCTTTATGTGATATTTTTATTATTATTAAAGGGGTTGTAACAACCCTCCCAGCGGGCAATGGTCAATTGAGCCGGCGAGTGGTGGTGGCGGAGGGAAGAAATGACCTTTCGACCTGTATATAGTTCCTCGTTCCGAAATTTAAATTTAAACAGGTTTTCTGTTGTATACATCAGGTCAAGAAATTTGTATGTTTTTTTGTGAGAGGCGCAGGCACTTATATAGTAAATTTAACAATGTGGCGTTGCCCAAGATGTCATCTGAGCTGGAACCGGAAGTGGAGTAATTATGTTTAGTGTGAAAATGACGTATGTGCTTGTGGTCGCGGGTATTCGCGGTTGAAGACCGTTGGTGCTTTCCGTGATCGCCACGAGTACAGCCATCGCACTGGCTATTTTTACATCTACGAGTACAACAAAAAGAGTCGTCAATCCTTACATTCAAACTGAGATATGCCTACTACGTTCTGTCTTTGAGAAGGAACCCTCCCCCATATGCGAGCCGAACTTCCGGAAGCAGGACTTACCATCCGGTTCGTTCATACGCGGTGCGGCGAACACATACGGCAACGAATGTCACTCATGCACGCAGCAGAGTGCCTTGTGGGACAGTGTCCAGGTAGCGACTGGGAACAATAATAGAAATTGTTGTCCAGTGGACTGACACAATTTTATGCAAAAAAAAAAAAAAATTAAAGACAGAAAAGAATGGGATACATAAGTTGCAACGGTTGGCATCGTGTTACCGCTAACGGCTTATGTCCGTCTGGGTCCCGGACTCGGTCTTATCTAGATTTTCACATGTCTTCATTTCGTACGAACCATTTTTTTTTTTACTTGGCACGGTTTGAATCTTACATTCTACTACTTGAAATGCTTACTTATTTTGAATTTTATGTAACAGTTTGCTTGATACTACTTTGTTGGACTCAAAAAAGAAAGAACTAGAAAGAGAGGCACAAAGCAATACTAGTCGCATTTAAAAAGGTTGGGCTGCAAGTAGACACTGAGAAAGAAGGTATACGTCCACGACTTTTCAACAAAATACATAAAACACAGCACCCAATATAAAGATAGCTAATGAACAGCCTGAAAATATGGCAAAGTTTAACCTTTATCCTGCTAATGTGGAATATATGGTGAGCTGCTAATAATGCCAGCACCACTAATGTGGAATATGTGGTGACCTACATTTAGCAACATTGAAAGGAGCCTCTTTGTCTCAATCTCTCTCTCTCTCTCTCTCTCTCTGCACAATGTCTCAACACTGAATCAATCGTGAAAGACGTCCTATGTAATATCTGTGTGCACACACTTACTCGGCTACCAAAT